>LUGF01004724.1:122693-139073 GCA_001625245.1 Calycopis cecrops
ATGCCCATTCCCGACGTCAGAGTCGGGGGAATAATTACCTCTCGGTCCCATGGCCTGGTCATGATAATAATAGTTAAACTATTACAAACTCTCTTATTTCGGGATGCATCTCTCCCATGTGCGGGACAGGGGGGGGTCGGTCCCTATTTCAACCCCAAACCTCGTCCGACGATAATTTTCCGTGCGTTTCCAAAGAATAAAATTCAGTTACGAAAAATAACACTAAATTGGCCCCGCGGTATTACTCCCGTAAATCAGTACAGGCATTATTTAAGTTGGACATGTTACTTTATACTAACAAGTTTGTAAAGAGTTAAAGTTGTACAAACTCTGCGTAATGTACGGCGACACGAGACATATCAAAGTAAGCGTTACTTATAGCCGTAGAAACAGTTAACCAAATATGTCGTCGGGTGAACGACACCGGTCTATTTCAGTGCTAAATAATTATACACCCAAGGGAACTCGTACGTGGACATATCCGATCCCAATTGTAAAGAGTTGGAGATGCTTCTAATTACGACCAAACATAGCATGTGTATTAGATTTGTAGATATGAGTGAGACAGACAAAAACGTGTTTTACAAGATTAGGTATAACATGTCTCCAATTTTGTTTGTAGTCGATTACGATATTTTCATTTAACCAGTGTCACGCGCGTTATCGAGTTCAATATGACGATATCTCGTTAGAATTCAAGTCAAGACGTTCAGGCTGTAGTACATAACATAAACACCTATATAATATGTCGTAAATACGTACCCAAAATACCCTATAATATTTTTCCTCCCTCAGTTGGCAGTATATGTCATCATCATTATGTACACTTGATGTGTCCGAAAAATAAACGTACTTTTTATTTTTAAAACAATACGCAATGCGGCTACGACATCTCTCGCTATAAACTTCAAGGATTGGAGTGATGACGTTGATGATGATAAATTAGCTACCTATATATTGGTGTTATTAAGCCCGATTAGCTACAGATTAAATAAAATAATAAAACCATGTAAATTCAAACTGCAGATACACAAGTTATTTTGTCACCAACTATAACAGTCGAAGAGAAGTCGCCAGCTCGTCCAAAATGTCATGTACATGATATTGAGAACTACGGTTATTATAAATAAAATAAAAATAATTTATTTCGAACATGTGGTTCGGGTTAGTAAGTATCTTATATCTTTATTTTATTATAGGTAGAACTTGTTTCAGAATTCGGTGCAAACTCACTGACAAGCGCAAGTCCAAAGTTTTTACAAAAACAACACTTATCATTAAATAGTCGAGCACTATTAGTGATATAAGGTTATCACAGTGACTTGAGAGCGAATGTTTGGTATGTGACTTCTATGTTTAAGGGCTGCTTAAACGATATGTAGATTAAGCACGATTAAATTGCTGAATTTGCAGAGTCCAACTGTGTTCTTGCTAGTTGATGACAGCTGACAGGTGATGTGTGAAGTTTGTGATATGTAAAACTCAGGAGCCATGAACAGAAGTACGAGGATGAGGACCTAGTTAGTATAGGTACTTACCCACCCCACTGCGTGTGGTATCAGGGGTGGGGTCCGACAGCACGCTCCTATTTAGAACCAGATTTATATTTCTTACTTAGGTACAAACTAGCAACATTGGCAACTATGGACTCATCGTTTTTACGTAGTTTTTTTTAAATCGAGACTTATTGTACTCACCATGCCTGCCTACTCCTTAAGGGATCTGGCGTGAGTAGGTATGAGTTTACATATTAGTAGGTATTTACAGATTATAATTAATATTGTATATACCTATAAGAATCACGTTCGCTTGATATCTACATTATAGAGATAGAATTCAAGTTTCGTGTATATGGAATAACTCTGAAGGGTGACAGCGTCTAATCGGTTTTGTCTAGACGTTATATTATATTCACGAATGACACGAAATTAGTAATGTGAATCACGTATTTTTTACCGCACACAAAATTCACACGTGCTCCATGTTTATGACGTGTAGCCGAGGTGCCGAATGCAGGTTCCTGGACGACGGCCAGACAGAAGAAACATTCCATTAAGAAAACACACCATTGATATTTTTCAGCTCGGTTAGCGGGCCCGTAAAGTCATTCATGCACCTATGTTTCCCGATATTTACAATTTGAGACTCTTCAAATCGAGGATGAATAGTTTTCTTGTAGGCAAACGTGCTCCATCGTCGGCCACGTCGACACTTACCACTAGTTCAGACAGTGGCCAAAAGAAAGCTTACATGTTATAAAAAAATATATCTTCTTTTCTATATTTATTTATTTATTTATTTAATAATTAATGTACACAGGGAAAACATACATTACAATCTTAATATTATAAACACTTGTACAAAGGTACTACTTATCCCATAGTGAGATTTCTACCAGTAGTCCTGCCACAGGAGAATTTCTATAATAAACACAATAATAGTGTGCACATCAATTTCTTAATCTACAAAATACATTATTATGAACTGTGACTAATAAATATATATACAATATACAAACATACACAATAAATACATCCATACATACATAAATAAATACATATATACATAGATAAATAAATACATACAATAATATATTATATATTCGTAAACTTAATAATCTTAATAACAAATATAAACATTTACGGATATCGCTAATGCGACTTATAAAATCACAGGGAACTAGAGAACTTACACTAGAAAAATCAGGAAAAATAGAACGTAATGATACGATATACTTGTAAAGGGTTTTCTAGATGAGTCTCAGAATCATGATCAATATCTATATATTCATACGTGAAGCACAAACTTCAGGAGCATTTTTACGAAAATAAGAGAAGTTATATTTTTTAATAATCATGTTTAGAAACTACTTTAATTTAATAAATAAAACTTTACAAACAATGCCATGCCTTTGACACATGTACATATAAGACACACGTATTCTATATATATAAAACATAGACTTAATAAATTAAGTCTATGATATAAAACTCAAACGTGACATAGCCATCTATCAACGCACAGCCCAAACCACTGGACGGATCAAACTGAAATTTGGCATGCAGGTAGATGTAATGACATAGGATTTGTAGAAATTCAACACCTAAGGGGGTGAAATAGGGCGTTAAAGTTTATATGGATTTCTTAGAAATTAACGAGGGTGAAACCGCGGGGCACAGCTAGTTATTGATAAAGTTTCTTTGTATCTTTAGTTTTTAATTACAAAAAAGTTTCATTTAGATCGAATGCCGATCTTCGCGGGATCACTAGAATTATTAAATGCGTTAATTATTGAAATAATAAAATACTCTGGATGGAAGTTTCGTTGCAGACGAAAATAGGCATCTCATAGATTTTTTGAAGTAACACTTCTTTACGTGCGCTTGACTTGGGGAATAAGCTGGCGAGAGCGTTACAAAAACGTGTTGATCGGGCAAGACCAACGGAAGTTGTCATTCAAATTCCAAATTCAAATTCGATCTAAGTTAAACTTTTTCGTCTTTAAAAAATAAATATTATATGAAATGATATTTCATTGTAACTATGGTAATGAATTTGTGTATAAACCCAATAATTAAATTTTACCACATTTTACTTCAGTTGCATGGTCTAAAGCACACACATTTTTTTTGATAATGCACTCTCGATATTTGATATACCCTGATCTAGAACAAGCAGATATGGAATCTGGATCGTTTGTAAAGCGTGTTGAAAAAAATTCAATGAGAAACCTTTTTTACACGGCAGCGAACCTGCCACTCAGACTAAAATGAATATAATAATACTGTAATGAGCTCGTCAAAATAAGAAAACAAATTTTTTAATCGCTTAGATGACACCGGCGTAAAGTGACAGCTATGCTGTCGCGTCGTGCGGTGTATAAGTAGCCGATGACCCATTAAGGAGGAAGGAGGGTAACGCATCTGTATAGCCTCTATGGTGTGTCGGTATGGGTGTCGGTAGTCATCAAAATAGCTCCGCCTGCTCGTTTTCCCCCTTATACTATAAAAAAAACTTTGTAAAACCTAGGCTTTAAAAATTACAAAAAATCATAAGGAGCTAAAGACATCTGGCGGATATCGTGTGAACTAAAACGAAGCTTTGAGTTGTAGTAGTGACTCGTCAAAGCTCTGCAGTCCTTGCGTTTACGTAAGTCGCCACTAGATGTCGTTGGTAACATGATATCAATTATCACCTAGCTTCTTGGTACATATATAGCATAAACAAAATGTAAAGAAAAAAATTAAATAGGTGCTACAGTTAAAATCAATTTTTTATATTTTATAAATTGTATAATATAACTAAATAAATACAATAATATTATGTAGTGTCAATATCCTTCACCATCGTCAAGGATCATTAGTAACAGCTAATACCTACTTACATAAGTAATACAACTACCTTTTCTCTAAGTATGAAATAACGAATATGGAGTACCTCTACAGATTCAACCATTTTTGGGTCCTAGGATTATTAGTAAAGGAGCGAAAGGTAGCAGCTGGTCGTGCCGGTGTACCCGATCCAAGTTACTCCCTATGTGTGTGCCAAATTTCAGGAAAATCGGTTCAGCAGTTTTTGCGTGAAGGAGTAACAAACAAACAAACAAAAACTTTCGCATTTATAATATTAGTAGGATGTTAACGATACTTCTTGCTCCAGCTAGTCTTTTTGGTTACATTAAAAAAGTACACGCAAATATCACTTAAAACATAGCCGTTTTTTTACCAACAGATGAAAAAAAATTGTTAGATATAAAAATATACCCTCTCCCTGGCTATTAATAGAAAGGTAAATAAGTATTTTATGGGTACCTGTGCATCCTAAAAGGGGTCCAAATGTAAATTGTCCGTACCCCGTACCTATTATTGTGCGGCTATTTATGTTCCGCCTCTCCGGGAGTGGTCAACCGTGTTTTGTGAGCTAACTTATTGACGATGTTGCTTACAAACTCTGCATCACAATACCAGTTTATATTATCGAAAGCTTGAATGCCTTCAGTCAACGCATTACTGCTATACTTTGTAATTTCAAAGGATAGCAGTAATGCGTTGATAGCAGAGACCTTCAAGCTTCTACTTGTCGAATATATTATGTTTGGAAATTTAACTCTTTTTTAAGTAAGCAGTAGTGCCACGCTGGCAAAATGGGCAAGCACGACCGGGAAGGTTCTTCCCGCTTACACGATACCTGTGTGTGCTGTCGTATTTCGAGCGGTGTGTAAGTAGCCGGTGGCCCATGGAGGTGGGAAGAGGAAGGAGGGAAACGCATCTGTATAAACTCTTTGCGGATGTCCATGGGTGTCGGTGGTCATGAAAATGGCTACAACTCCCATTTATCTCCTTATACTATTTAAAAAATTAACATGCCTACATAATATCGCCGCAATGTTGCCATGTTGACACATGTTTCGTGTGGTGTGTTTCCGGTGGCCATCGGAGAGGAGAATGGACAGCGGGTAACACGTCCGTATAACAAATATGCGGATATCTATGGGCATCGGAGATTATTAAAAGGTTCCGCCTCGTACTTGTCTACTTTCAATTCTAGTTGTCATCTTGATTATATTGTTAATCACGTGATTTGATCCTTTATACAAAACTTCTGTAGATGAAGCTTCTACTTCGGAAGTAAGTACTTGAAACAGTTGGTAATATCCTATTAGAGTTACTTCCTATTAACAATAAAAATGCGAGATTCATATGCATGTTTGTTACTATACCACACAAAAACTTATTGGAATTAACGGGTTTGGAATAATTTTAAGACTATACACTACAATATGATAAAATATAAAATAAAATATCCCGAAAAATTAATGGTTCTCGTGAAATATATTTTAATAGATAAAACTACGGGCACAGCTAGTATACCAAAAGCCTAAAAGATATTATTAAAGTAGCATCAGCTTTTAAGCATCTGGACATAGGCCTCTCTTTTTGCTGACGCAGGGAAATACAAGGAGACGCAGGTGCCTGGGGGGCTCCTAGATACAGTGTGGCGCTCAGCATTTGAGATGAATACTGGCTAAACACCAGCGGGTGCCTTCAGTCGCTATAATTGAAGGGTCCCGGATCTTCAAGCAACAAGATCCCTAAAGCGACAGGCTGGCTTCGGCGAAAAGGCCAGAATTCTCCTTGGGGTCATCTGGACACAGGCCTGTAATAACTAAGGCCTAGACGGCCAGCCTCTCGTCACTCTCATGACACATCTGGGCCAAAGTACAGAAGCTAAAAATATTCTAATTATTCCCAATTAATAATGATAATGAAATCGGCCATTAGGTATTACCTACTGTAGTTGGCACCAAAAATCTGACAGATCAATGTCGGGCTAAGCGGAACTGCTTTGGCATACCGCTGAGATCGTGGTGCCATCGTGCATTGCAATTTGACCCTTAACGTAGGGTACTAAGTGTCATCACAGATGCAACAATGAGGATGTCATTGTCGAATTGAAAATTGTAGTTCGAACGAATATATCGAATCGTGCGTTATACATTGAAGATCGAACTAAAGAATAAATTCATAACGCCGCATATAATACACAAAATATTTTAAAATAAAAAAAATAAAAAGGCCACCTAAGATATTGTCACTAGCTGATATTCTAGCTGACCCGGCTACATTCATGTAGCTGTTGATTTTTAATTTTAACTAATCAATATTGAATAAAGCCTGTATTTTAAGTCGGGCAAAGTTACAAATGTGTGCGAAATTTCATTATCGGTCTAGTAGTTTCGGCGATAACATCGTGGCCACATAAAACCAAAAATATATTTTTCTCTCTGTCCATCTGCTTGTGTGTCTATTGCCTCATAAAAAGAATTGAACTGAAATTTGAAGCCATATATGGACTGAGGAGCAGATGAGCCCCTACTGCACGACAGCGGTCGTATTGCAGTTGGCGTCGACTGCAACGCGAAAACCTCAAACAGTTCTCGTGCGGTTCTCGTGAAGTCTTTCTTATCAGTTGCTCGTATCGACGAGTTGCTCGTATACTCAGATGCAAATCGTGCTCCTCTACTAAGTCGTGGGTTTCATAAAATACAAGTTATTGTCGCGACAGTCGACAACTCAGTTCGTAAAATATCATTATGCGGACGGTTAAAACTTTAAAATCTTTGTTGTTAAAAAATGATGAGGTTACAAATCAACGTCATCGTATTTTGTTGAGATTTAAATAGCTTGATTATTATTTCTCCTAACGTTTTATATTGATATTTCATCAGAATAGAAGAAAGTGGCTGAGAGGTACCTCCGAGGTCGTTACGATACAATTCAGCCGCGATGTGGCTTAGGACTACCTAAAATCTAAGTTAAAACTATTTGATGTAGGTATATAAAATATTTCGTTACTCGTGTTCCATATTATGAAACTGTCGTTTAATAAGACCGCCTCAAATATAATTTTTAATAACGTAAATAACTCGTCATAAAATATTCGGATCACGTTCCGTCGTCTCCGATAATGGAGTGGAAGTCTGTCACGTCACATCGTAAATCCAAACGAGCAGTGTACAACTACCCTCAGTATATATCGCTGTCCTCTCGCTCCATCCCGCGCCCAATACGCTTGTTAGATATATATTTTTAGCCTGTGGCGAGTGCTCGCTCGTTCGCGTACGCACCAGACGTACAGAAAGACACAATAATTAGTGATAAGTAAATAAAAGTGACATGATAGTGTTATGACAAAGATCGCTATGGACCACTTCAGGAGACCGAAGTACAGGCTGCGGAAGAGGCGGGTAGGTACCAGTGCGGACTCCACAAGTACCATTTCATACACAAGTGTCTGTCTGTTATGTGGAATGTTATTGCACCTTCCGCTTTTGTGTACTGGTAACATTCAAGGGTAGAACAAGTAATGTTTTGTTGTGATTACTTGCAGTTCTAATACATATACCAATGTGTATTATGAGATTAATAGCATTTTATACTGAACTGTTTAAAGTGTAGATAGCTACGTTTTAAATAATTTGTCTTAATGTTGATGTAGCTAGGTACCCGATATTACATTGATCTTTGATAAATATATTAAATACCATGGCCGTATTCAATCCAGAATCAGACAGATGCGTCGTGTGATTTTTACCCTCTTATTAAAATTATTATGATGATAGAAGTAGGTACTAGATAGTTGTTGTTAAAATACGAAATTGCATAATCTAATAAATCTATTGGCTAATTTGTAACATTAGTTACGATACAATTTATTAATACTATTAAAATTATTAATTCCATAGTTTGTATCTATGTTATTCTATCACGCGAAAACTACTAACGGATTTGGATGAAATTGGCTACTGATAATACAATCTATCTCACTACAACTGCTACTAATAATAAAAAATAATATAACTAAAACATTATTTACCGTTTAAAGAGTGAATGGTGTTTTAGGGACGCAAAAAAAAACCACGGTGCACAACGAGTAAACAATATCTTAGAATTTATAAGAATTATTAAGAGATATGGCCTATTTTTTAATCATTTTTGAAGTGTATTTAAGTACTAAAGTAAAAGTTAAAGTAGTAAAGTAAGTAGTCGACTAAAGTATTCACGAAGACTTTCTTCGTGATTATAGCCGAAATAATTTATTGATAAACTGTGATTGAAATTGATAGAAACATTGATTTAGCTAACAGTGAATTGTAATTTATATGTATGTAATTTACATGTATTTGCATATCAATTACAGTTCACTGTTAGTATGATTGAGAAAAACGTCTACAAATCCTAATAGATTAAATATAATACAAACGTACACAAATTCGCTAAGCTGCGTAACAAATTTTTAATTAAAATATTGATTATTTATATTAATTTGTTAATAAAGATATAATATTTAGTATATACGTATCCATCTTTATTTAATAAAGTATAATTATTTAATATCAATATACAATCCATAACTTAGGGCATTTGTATTATATTAGATTTATTGTAATCTTTTTATAAGATAATGATACTAGTATGATAGGTTATTTTAAGGCTTTGTACTGTCATAACAATGTGAGATGTAACACACTATATTTTCTCATTCCCTGATTTATTATTCATTTATATCAGTGTTAAATCGATATATAATCAACTGACATAAAAACAACAACATATCTTCACACCCTCCCCTTCCCTAGCGAGGTAGACAGAGAGACCCGAGTGTGATATCACGATCCTTGCACACTTGCTCTTTTCCTCAACAGTCATAACTCTCTCCACACACACAAACACTGGTGCGAAGACTCCAGATGTCACTTTCGGACAGAGCCCGATCAATCGTACGTCAGTTAGTCTTCCCCGCTATTCGAATTTTGAACAAAAATAAATACATTCAAAAAATGAAGGGGGGCACTCCATACATTGACTTGAGTCCTATAATTTTTTTTGTCCAACCATATGTGAGGGGTGTCTATGAATAGGTTTTTAAAAATGACATTAAGGTTACTAAAACCCTTTAATGAGAAACGTCATGAAATGTTGTATGGTATATATATCAGGTAGGTCTGAGAATCGGCCAACATCTATTTCTCATTTCGATATTGCCACACGATCCAAACTTACGAGGGTGAAACCGCGGAGCGCAGCTAGTAAGCATCTATATTTTTTAATATATTTATATATATTTTGGGGCCCCACTGACTGATGACAATGTCGATAATTGTATACATGCTATTAAGAGTTAGCTAAATACTTGCGTCGTATCTCCGATCTCGCAATGTGTCAGTCGTATATAACCAGGTGAACAGTTGGCATGCCTCATCAAGAAAAAGCAATACCACTAAACGACGATATTTGAGTTTCCAAAAAATGTATTCCAAATTGTCTTTCTTACAATCAAATTAATTAATAGCTTTTCCCCTTTTTGAGACTGCGTTGACATGTTTTAAGAACGAAATGAAATGCAACGGCATAAAATAACAGGACAACTTATTTTATAGACTAGTCTGAGCAATTAATATGCTAAATGTTTGTTATTAGTGGAAACTCAGCTGATTTTTGCATATTTCTATATCTGTTATATCCGAAATGTTACGATAATTGTTTGTTTCCCAAATAAAATAAAAATAAAATAAAATAAACATGCATCCAGCTTAACATCCATCCAATTCTGTCTCGTTTATCTTAATTTAATTTTTTTATTCTTTATCTCAATTCCCACTTAGCTAGGCACTATTTACGTCCACTATTCGCTGTTGTACAGCGCCTGGTTGTCGCCTTATCGCCCTCTATTATTGTTATATCCGTAGTAACATAATTAATACAAAAGCTTTATTCATACTGAATGGGATCCTACTATTATAAATGCGAAACTTTTTACGTACGTTTGTTATCCTTTCACGCAAAAATTACTAATCGAAGTTGGTTGAAATTTGACACAGACATAGATTAAATTTGCAATAACATAAATAATATTTTTTCCGAAAATAATGGTTGCCATGGAATAAATTTTCTCGCTGTTGAAACCGGGAACAGCTAGTAATTATGACACTTAACCCGGTGATCTTTTTTAATAGTATAAGGGGGCAAACAAGCAGTGATTTTGATGACTGTTGACGTTGTCCTCCATTCTCCTCACTCCTACATGGGCTACCGACTACTTACATGCCGCACGAAGCGCGACAGTACAGCTGTCACTTTACACCGGTCTCGTGTAAGCGAGAGGTCGTCCCGGTCTAATTCGACTTTATGTATGCATGCAACGTGGCACTACGTATTGTCTGTTACTTTGTAAAACGCCAGAAAAAAACAAAAGTAGTTCATATACATATTTTTTTTTGTTTTCACACGATTCTACTCGATAATAGGCAGGGCAAAAACCATGTCTCATTGTGACTTTCAATTTTATTATACGGTATCAATAAACGAACGATAATGGATATTCGATCCGGTGTTAGTTAATCATACAGATTGGTTTATTTTTACTTATTAGTCAGGTACTCTCCGCAACTAGTGCGCTTGTAATGTTGATGGAATATCGGGTACTTAAATATAGAACCGTTTTTAAACTAGATCTAAAATAATTTCATAATAATATCTTACGTAATGTGTTCTATTATTTTGTTGCTATTTCTGGTACAATTATTCATTAAGTACATTGTTCAAAGAGTATTCAAATAATCTTTATTTTACACATTTAACATTTAAAAAAATATTAAATTAAAAGCACATTTCCGATTGTATTTTGTTATATAATAATACATTTAATACCTTTAGTAACATAATCAATTGTTTATAAACAGTTTAAACAAATATATCTGTATGGTTTACCATACTACGTTGGCACATTGCATAATATCCTAAGTCAATAACTATAATGCAGGACGCTGAATAGTAATATATTTACACACACAATTGTATCTATGTTAAGTATTTTAAATTCCTACTCTCCTACACCTGGAACAGTTTCTTGACAAATACTGCAGAACGAGTGCACCAACAATCACTCGTTGAGATAGTTTAGTACACATACATTGGAACCACCACTTTCTTCATATACATTAGGCTAAAGAGGGTTCAACAGTTCCTCCTTATAAATTCTGTACAAACACTGCATAATTTTTTGACCCCTCGACCTGGATGGAATTTGAAGAATGTCATGAACAGAAAAAGGAAACATCAAGAAAAATGGACGTGTCAGTTTCTCCTTATATATCCTGTAGTCGGCGCCGTAGCGCCGTAGGCCGTAGCCGGCGTAGGACCTCTAGGCCTACGCTGCCTAATGTATGATTCGTTCCAGGAAAACGGGACTAAGCTTTTCCTAAATTCAATTCAATTCAATTCTTTATTTTGCAATTGTAGGTGATACATAAGGTTAAAAATATTAAACGTGTACGTGCATGCTGCGTAATGTTAGCGCCTGCCTGTTGCAGTACATAGCTAATATACCTTTAATAGTTGCGCTAAATGATATCCAACATTTTCCCATATATGGTAATTATGGTTCAAAGAATTCACTTTTATAATTCTATTACCTGACAGAGCCATACATAGCGAATATATTAATTTGGACCAAAATAACTTAGTAGTTTCAGTGTCCATCGCGGACAAACAACATTTTTGCATACTTATCGATATATGGAATTAATAACATGTTGTGGTACGAAATAGTTTGTTGCAACAGACAGTTAAAAATAACTAACGGGGATACAGCTAATGGTACCAAAATACTAAATTGAACAATCGATCCAAATATCAGTTGATTTGAGCGTTGTGACAAATTAATTTGGACCAGCCGATACCGTTTATGATTGAGTGAGCGACAGATTGTGAATGACAGTGTAACGACACCCGACGCCCGACGCCTGACGCCCCACGCCCGACGCCCGCTGCTCGACGCCCGACGCCCATGTGAAGGGACTCGGTACAGCAACGCCACAGACGTCACAACTGGGTCAACGACGTCTCCGGCGCGGCGGCCGCCATCGATCCGCGCCCTACGCACGCGCGGACCCATTCATAACGAAAACCGACCTTACACTGCTCCCATTAAAATTACTTTTTCAATGGACCAATTATGTTTCAGTTTACTGCATTTCGTTTGACAATTACATTTGCACGCTAATTTTCGCCCCTATTGTGTGTGGGGTACGGTCCGTTCTCGACTGCATGACCTGAAATTTCCTAGTAATATTTTAAACACGGTAAAGGATCTGTGTATTGTACCTAATTGGAAAAGCGTTAAGGTTTGTTTTGCAATAATACAGGCACGATGTATATCTAGGCGATGAACATATTTATGAAGAGTTTACATGCTATAAAAATTGAGTAGTTGTTTTTACAAGTAATTGATTGATATTATCTATTACTGAAAATTAATTCTTTATACTATTCTGAAAATAGTTAACTAATCCAAATAAGAATGAATAGAGTTTATGTTACGTTTTAATAAATATAATTATTAAAAAGTGAAATGTTATAAGACATTCCTAGACTGGTCAACATGTTAGCATGGCATCCCACACTGTTTTTCTTTTGTTACACATCGCCAATTCTTTACATAGAAAATTATAACATCTACACTGGTTCGTCTAAACGAAGCTTCAGTTTCGTTTCTAGAAAGAACAGCCAGCTCCCCTTTAAGGGAAACATAAAGGTTAAAGCACACGCTATAAATTGCCTCATCTACATCATAATACATGTAAAAAAGCCAAATGGATCAATCCCTCGCTACTTGTATCCAACTCGGACCTGGCACTGGACAGAGTTCAACCAATTGGTCGATGGTAGACACCTTGTCATACATAGGAAATAACTTTCATCTTGTCTAAGATTGTCTACAGTACTGTGTGCAACGCCATTAAAGTTTTTGGGCTCGCTAAGTGACTTTACATGTAGTCAGCATCGATTTGATTGTCCAGAACACAGACGGCTAGTACAAGATGATATCAGTCAGTCTTCTTTGTCGGCGTTAGGGTGGAAAAAATATGAATTCGCGTCAGCAAAAATGCTTAACTTAGCACAGCAAAATGAAGATACGCTTAATAACTAAGTGTATCTCCGGTTTCCTGTACTACGTATTTTAAGGTATTGTCAACGATTATACATACGTATATACTCGTTGGTTTACCTCACGACGGGACCTTAGCATTCAAAATATCTTATTTATGTAAGAACGATCTATGAAAAAGCTTGCCTACAATTTTTGCATCGCTGTAACTCGGAAAAAATGATTTTGTAAACCCAAATATTGCCTTATTCCCGTTTAACAGTCTTCAGTCAGTCAGCCGTTAGATCAGGATTATTTATCTCTTTCAGAACAGGCAATAGAATTCGATGGTCAATATTTCATATAAATGAATAACTGAAAACGCTTTCGATTAGGTTGACTAAAGTAAAGAGGCGAATATACTCGTATCCCATAGATTTTAGACGGGAGCGAAATGCAATTTTCGCTTATGTGGTTATAATAATGCGGATGGCGGCGAAACCTAAATGTCAAAGGCTATAGATTTTATCAGGTAGGGCAATTTCATCAAAATATGAATGAAAGCAAGTTATGTGAAATGTACAAAGTCTTAAGATATATGTTTTATTGATCTTTCATCTGCAAAAATCTATAGAACTGATTCGTTGGCAAATGTTCGATTTTCATACAATTGTATGAAAATCGGACATTTGCTACCGAATCAGTAATATAGATTTTTGTAGCAAATAATAGTCCGTACGATTTATTAGGTAAATAAATTATAATTATCAATAGACAAATGAAGACGGATTACACCGAGATCCCATTAATCATTGTTGGTTTAGAATTGACTATTCAGTGCATAATGCAGTGCATGCAGACTCTTATAGATATACCCAGTAATAGATGAATAATATTTAGCTTTTTGACTGTCATTTCTTTTATAGCATTCTGAACAGCTTTAACATTGCTCTTGTAATTCTGTAAGTTGCAGCAGCCACAAATAATTACATAAAAGTTTTAAGAAAATTGAAAAATAAACGACCTATTTAAGCATATACTTACTATAACCTAAGCAAATTGTACCGTAGCATAGGTGAGATATGGATGAAATACAAATCGTATACCCGATAAAGTTCGATTCAAATTTCAAATCGATTTAAAAATGATTACTCCAATTTCGATCGTTGTCATCGATCATCTTAGTGGGCGACAGAAACAAAATAGAATAGTACCATGTAGTAGTGTGTGCAGTAGAGACGTTATAATAAAAAACAATGCAGTCACAAATATCGTAATAATAAATCGGCAGCGTCGTTACAATCGACAATTCGATTTATAGGTATTCGTTCTGTTTGACGTATTGAAATATTAATGATGGTATTCACGTACGTTGATGCTCGACGCATCTACGTTTATTCGATATATATATATATATATATAAGCTCGATATCAAGCACACATTCGAACATTCTCGAGAGAACCTACGTTCTTCATATATTCAAACTGGCTCGCTCTATGTTTTTTTTATGTAAATTGCAAATTTCCTTTTTTTTTCTGATGCAGGAATGCATGATTCACTGTATCGTAAACTGTTGAGTCACTGCGTATCCCGGTGATTTTGGCTGAAGAACACTGGATGTTGAATGTGTATGTCATTTAAATTAGTGAAAAAATATGTCTTATTCATTTAAAGTGTTTAAAATCCACTTTATAAATTATAAAAACCGGCCAAGTGCGAGTCGGACTCGCGCACGAAGGGTTCCGTACCATTATCTACCTACACTACTACTACACTGTATAATAAGACGTACAAATTCGAAAAAATCACGTTTGTTGTATGGTACTGTACTTAAATATTTGTTTTATTTTAATTTAATTAATTAAAGACAATATATAACTTAATATTGTGTGAATATTTCAAGTGTCTACCTGTTGCCGTTGTCAACATCGAGCAAAAACGAGCAAAAAAATCACGTTTGTTGTATGGTTATCCCTTAAATATTCATATTATTTAATTTTTTAGTATTTGTTGTTATAGCGGCAACAGAAATACACCATCTGTGAAAATTTCAACTGCCTAACTATCATAGTTCATGAGATACAGCCTGGTGACAGACGGACGGACGGACGGACATCGGAGCCTTAGTAATAGGGTCCCGTTTTTACCCTTTGGGTACGGAACCCTAAAAATGTAGTCAAAGGTTCGTCCAATTTCAGCCCTATTAGCCTGTCTTATTTTGCGGTTGCGTTTTTTTTAATCCATAAAAGGCACGGGCACTTTTTGTGGCTACCGGATCCAGAACGAAACAGGAACTAAGTAGATGCGGTGTCCTGTGATGGTGTGTTTAACCAACCATACAAGAAAAATAGAACCTTGGAGTTTTAATTCAACCAAAATCATGTTTTCTGTTTGTCTCTAACTTCCATTCTCTTTGTCTGCTAAAGGCTATGGGACTGGACATGAAAGTACAGGAACAACACACGCTATAGTTCAATAACCTAAAACAGACTCCTCAAAATTGACTACACTTAATATCAGGAACCAAGTTCATGAAAACGTAGCACTCTCATATAACATCGTCGTGAAGTGGCGCTCGTTCAGTTTGCGAGAGTTCCGTAATTGCTACAAAGAACTGGATGGCTTTTTAAATTTGTAATTATCTAACTGTAAATCGACATCATAGGTACTGTGATGTACCTATGATGTCGATATCAACCTAATTAATTAATTAATTCATTCATTCATTCATCCATCATCAGCCTATTGCAATCCACTGTTGGACATAGGCCTCTCCTATATCCTATAAAGATCCTATATATCAACCTAATACAATATAGTATCTTTTTACAACCGTGTTAGTGTTCTATTTTCCTCACCATATAAAAAGCTGGGCCCTCACCACACATTTAGGCCAACTATTTACGAGTTACGATGACATAGTCTGTCGTCGACTTCATGGTGTCTAAATT
>LUGF01004724.1:139426-153174 GCA_001625245.1 Calycopis cecrops
CAATCCACTGTTGGACATAGGCCTCTCCTATATCCTATATATCAACCTAATACAATACAGTATCTTTTTACAACCGTGTTAGTGTTCTATTTTTCTCACCATATAAAAAGCTGGGCCCTCACCACACATTTAGGCCAACTATTTACGAGTTACGATGACATAGTCTGTCGTCGACTTCATGGTGTCTAAATTTTATTGTGGTACCCTGTTACAAAAATCCTGATGATCCTTAGATTATCAGCTTACAGTGGCGACCGTCGGGTTTGCTGAGACAGAAATATGTACTTGACCGCCACACCAGATGCGAATACTTCCGCCGCCCAGCCCGATGCTGACACAATTTTACGTCAAACAAATTACGACTGTAATATTTACGCGGTGGCAGAGTGAATGCGCGCGCAACCCATTCACCCGATCGCAGAGGGGGAAAAGGATCAAGAGGGGGCTTCAAAGCCGATCGCGGCTCGGCTGTAGTCGGGTGTGCCGTCGGTCCAACCGCGCGGCCGATGTCCGACCACGACGGCCGACCACGACGACATCCCGCTGGTGGTCCAGAGTGGCCACCACCTCCCGCTACCATGTCGTAACATGATGGGCTACAACAACCAAGGCCACGGATACAACAAATTGTTTACGCAGGTGCGCAGTGTGTGTAAAGTGTACGAGTGTTGATGTCTTTGTGAAACATGAAGCGACGTATTTGGGACTTTTTAAAGAGCATCGGTAAAACTAACAAAGTTACATATGCTAGAAGTTTCTAGTTGTGTGCGAACGGTTGGCTACGCTCCCTGTTTGTTTAGAGAGATAATAATGTTTGCCATATGGCAAAAAAGCTAGTAAATTTTAGTGATTTCCAGCTTACTTGCTATCAACCTCAACATATATATTATAGTATAACCTTATTGTACAAAATCTTTTAAATACTTCCCATAGACTACCGTTTTTTATAACATCTTTATACATAGACATGATATTATGGAATGTTCGCTCCATATGTGTTATTTTCCACGAGCAGTAGCGTACTCCGTGTTATTAGACCTTTGTACTGAAATTGATTATGATCGTAAATGCTTTATCAGGCGGCCTATCATCCGATTTCTGTACAATAAAAACCTTCATTATATCGTATCTATTCAGTAAGCTAAAGCTATATCAATATTAATTAACTTGTTTTACCCAGAATATATAATAACATATTCTGGATAAAACAATATATAATATACTAGAATATATTATTTTTAGTGTTATAAATTATAACTATACATATTCTTGTGTATATTCTACATTTTTCTAATGTTATAACTTATAATAATAAAAAGTCCAGAAACAAGTGTTGTATCTGGACTTTTTATTATTATAAGTTATTATTAAAAGTTAAGGTTGTTTGGCGCTTGAAACCTTAGAAGCTGTGAACCGTGGCCGTTCATTTTGTCCATGAGCGTTGAACTGTGGAAAATTGTTTTTCCTTGGGGGATATAAATACCCCGTGTTGATGTAATACCCAGTTTGCTAGCCACTTGGACAATACTCCATTATATTGTTTTGTAAATTCATTGCTATTGTTTATACATCTAATAGGTATAGTTATATTATTCACACAGGCATTTATATGGGTTAATCCCATTTTTTTCCAATTACTTAATATAATTTAAAATAAGAAAACTTATTATTAAACAAAAATACAAGATATAGTTGATCAGGAAAATTAATGAAAAGAAAAACGGTCTTACTTCCTCGGTTTTGTATTTACATCGGAAAGAATAGCTTTGAATCTTAAATTTGCTCTCAGAATTGTGGTTGTTAATATTAACAAACCGACAAGAGATAGAGAATAAAAAGCAAAATACTTAATGCATGTTTACCAATTATATATATATATATATATATTGAAATGCAAATAACGTTGTATGAGAGAGTAATATTCCAAAATAAACCCACTCCGAAAGGAGTAAGTAGTATTTTGAACAAAGTAACGAACTATAAAGTCTCTACAGTCTCTACTGATCTTATGGATGTAAGTTTGTTTGTTACGCTTTCACGTCAAATTTACTCAACCATGAACTTTGGACATGTATTCTTAGAAGCATCAGAAAGGACCTAATATTTTTTTATTAAAACAATCTAGTACAGACCTCAGCGAAGCTGTAAGTAAAATCAAGTGTGAAATAATACTTGTTTTTATCAATATTTGTATAGGTATAGGAACTTAATTTAGTAAAACATTGCTCTCTTTCTGACGTAGTCGAAAACCTGTAGCCATATTGCAGCGCTACGAAATTTAAGCACCGACATGATCTAAGGCTACGAATAATAAAGGTTATAATTAGAAGGACCTTGAGGTTCACAGAATACCATACACATGAGAACTGTTCGTTAGTTTAACTCCAGCTGTCGGCTCGATACCAGTTAAATCTCCGTCAAATTTGTGTTAAAAATGAAGGTCTAAAAGAAATTATTGATACTATAAACTCAACAAGTAGGTAAGACAAATTTATTACATTTAATCCTATATTATGTGATTATTAGTGCTAAATTGGTATAGGGAAAAATATGTTTAAATCCAGTCTTGAATTCTATTTCCCGACTAGACCAAGCCACATTTAGTTTTTTCGATTTTTCATTAGCAATTCACATGTCATTGTTGGCTGCCTGGGTTGCGATGGGCCGATACGATGAAATAATTACTCATTTTACTGATTTTTATGGTTAATATATACTGAGGAGCCCTAATAGATCCAGATATACTAGGGTCTAGTCGGTCACATAGAAAATCTGAGTACTCTTCATATTTTATCGACCTCATTCTTATCCGAAGAATATCCAACACTAAATAGAAATTAGAGCAAAACCTTATGCTATTATGGGCTTAGAAGAATGTTTCTTCTAAAATTAAAAAAATAATATCTATGATAATGAAAAAAAAACTAATTTTGATTTTCACATTTTGATAGTAGGAAAACAAGCGTAGGAAGATTACAACAAGGGATACGTGTATTGAGGACAATTTGAAAAAAATATCATTAAATGTCGTCTCAAAAAAAGGGAATTTATGAGAAGAATCCTTAACTTATAATAAATTTAATGTTTTATCAGTTCTACTAAATTAAGTCTAAAATATTAAGAACGTATAAAGCCGGTAGTGGCAGGTGATTTGTATAAAAATGGAGTAAAATTTAGCGGAAAACTTTATAAATAAACACGTAGCTGTAACGGATTCTATTAACGTTTTCTAAACTCATACACAGATCGCGTCTGGGTTATCTCGCTGAGGCTCGTTTAATTTTTTAATTACGACACGCTAATGCACGCTGTTTGTAAATGTCAATCGTTCAAACACGCTTCAACACGCCGTAATGATAAATTCAATTTGTTGCGGAAATGTCAATTTTACATGACATTTGCTCAAACATGTCGCGGGGGCTTCAAATTTGCAAACCATCAATGAACTGATCTATTTATGTACAACTGATATACGTATTTGAAATAGTTGTATAGATTTAAAATTTGAAAAAGAGAAAGTTTTAAAAGCTAAGTATCGATTTTTAAACAATATAACTAATATAACTAAGCACCATCTTAAGGCTATTGAATGAAAATTCGATGCATCACATTGAGAGCCATGAAACATAATATTATAACACTCTTCTTTTTGGATTTAAAAAGTCCGGTTAAAAAGTATAAGTATAGAATGTCGTCTAGGTAAGGTCAAGTAGGTAGTATTTTTGTGGTTTTTTTCTATTTGTATATTTGCATGCAAAATGCAAATTATATAGAACTGTTTGAAGTTGTTTTGTTCAGTTATCATAATTGAACATGTTTGATCGATGACAACAGACACATCTCACAACATATTATCTGATCATTGATCATTTTACATGTAGCAGTGGACAGGACTAGTAAATCCTTTAATTTCAACATATCTATTAAACTATATAATAAAATAATCTGTATATAATAGATTTGTTATATATTTTTTTATATAATTTCTTCTTCCTTTATACAACGCACAACGTTGATAAGCATATTATATGTAATTACGATTCAACGACGGAAAAAAATTTGCACATAAAATAAATTTATTCTCGTAGGGCAGGCAAGTTTCCTCTCGATGTTTGCGCCGCAGAATAAGGACCTGTATATATTTTCACGTTACAACGATGTCGTAAAACGCTGCGGTATCGCAGCATGGTGGGTTTACGCATGGTGTGCTCTGTTTGGCAGCGTCACAGTAGAACGATGTGTCGTCGTGCCGTTTTCTTGTTTCGGATTCTAAAACTATTTAGTTGATAGCGTTGGAATCTCAATGTTGTCGTGCTGCTGCAGCAGATCTTCTCTATAGCGATGAGACATCTGCGCAGGATATATTATACGATACAAAACGGAAACGTAAATTTGCTGCGTTGCCTCAGCGTTTCACGTTGACAACGTTGCGACGCAGTGGTGTGGACAGGCCCCTAGTTAAATGCACATAAAAGTTGGAACACTGTTCTAGAAGTTTTGAAGCCGGGCACGAACCCGGATCGCAATCGACCAACTTAGCAGTTAAGTCGTTAGTGCTCTACAATACAATATAATAAATAACCAGGCCAGTCGAGTGAAATTCGCACAAAGTTTATAGGCCAACGGGAAGTAATTACATATCCTTCAGATTACTAGAAGGACCACAAAGTACTATAAGAGTTTTCTGTTTCTTTTCTTCCTTTTGAGGTACGAAATCCTCAAATATAGAAAATGAAACAATGATGTTTCTAACATACGAAAGTATTCCAATGTATATTTTATCTACTAACTTTAAAAAATACCTTTTAGAGGTCAGTCCCTGTTAAATTTAATTGATATTAATAATTAATTCATATGGCACTTAAATGTTAAGTATCTATTAGCTAGTATAGCTATAATAATAAATTGTGAAACAAGCCCTAAGAAAATTATTTTGAAAATCTTACAGACTGCAACAAAATATGTCTGAACGTATAAATTTTTAAACTTAAATCGAACATTATTCGAAAAGTAATATTACAAGTGGTCTTACGATATTCGCCCTTAATACTAAAAAAATGCTATATTTATCTGCTTGAAGCTATAAAATGTGTGGAATACCGGCGATCAATCGAGATTTATAGATTTAGATGAGAGTAGGCATGGGCTTTATAGACGCAAATAGAAATAGCTCTCGTAAAATTTTGCTTCATGTAACATTCCACTACTGGAATATGTTTAACTGTTGCAATGTGTAAGATCAAAGATTCATAGAAGGTTTATTACGTTAGTATGTTTTGGAATCTACAGGTCTGCCCCATACTCCTGCACAGGACTAATTTTTCTATGATCAAATATTATACATATTATCAATTTTTTTTTTTTTTAATCTTATTTAGTATTCTTAAAAAGTAAACCCCAGTCGCCTATCGGATCAGACGCTCCTAATCTTTGTTATGTATTTTAAGACGACGTACAAAGTTTATAGGGTCCACGTATTGTACTTATATTGTGTATTATATATTGTAGGTACATTGGATATCACCAGTACCAAGTTTGACTCGTTAGTTATCTTCTTTCATACTTTATTAAAACCATATTTTATACTAGCTGTGCCCCACATTTCACTAGCATCGTATGATAAATAAAACACACCCTCCTCTTTCCTCTAATTAAGGGTTAAATTTCCTAAAATCCTTTCTTAGTGTTCACTTACAACATTAACAGAATATCTGCCAAAATCCAAATTTCAGGTTTCTAGATACTGCAGTTTCGGCTGTGCGTTGATATTTATGTCATTTAGACTTGTCTTTTATTGGTTTTGATTGGCTACTGTTGTAGTTTAGTCTAGGCTTTACAAAGTTGATATTTCATAATAGGGTGTTATACGTTATGATTTATTTTAATATAATATATATTAAAATCGTATTCCAACATTGTCTTAAGTTTACGTGACTAGACACATTATAATTATTAACACTATTACAATAAAATAACTTTAACTGATTTTATCCCGAGTCCGTCCGTGCCCAGGGTGGTTCTAAAGCTTCTGAAATGTCGGGCTTGTAAAATAATTAAATAAACCCCGAAAAAATCCATTAAAGTTGTTTTATGTTATTGTATTAAGTTGATTTTTAGGACAAGAGTTAGGACACATTTATCGTGTAGATTTAAATTTCGTTGTCTATTGGTATTGCAACGAATAAATAACTCTTTTGTGAGCTTTACAGCGATGTAATTGAATTAAATTGGCAAAGTGGGGTCGACCCTCGACCCTCACGTATGTATCCACTTGGTACATGTAAGGCTCCTATTGTAAGTGGCTTGTGTCACATTCTCTCTCTTATTAACCCTCAATGGCATATTTTGTAAATCGCGAAAGTAATTTATTTTAGTTTAACCTCGGACTCTGATTTAATTTGCATAAATTATTTAAATTTTCCTTCATATTTTTGTCTTTGTTCTGCACAAACATATACATATATGTGACAGGTACTTTTTTAGTTTATTATGATTTGACCTAATTAGATATTTGTCCCGTGATTTTCCTTTACGTATTTGTACTCGTATATTATCTGATAAAAAGCGCCAAAGAGACCTGCGAAGCAGAAATAAGTAGAGATAATTTATAATGTTTGAAAATCAGGAAAGTGAATATTAGTATTAGAACGATCCCTTAACCAGCGTGGAAAGTAAAGCAATAAACTACCAGTGGCCGTTGAATGGGGGCGGAAAACGTGAAGGGGGAGGTGGATGACGTCACGCCTTCGATCCGCCTGTCTGCCGAAACCTCCACAGTCCATAGTCGCATTCAAACATCTTAATCAATCGCGCCTCATTCGCCGCGAGCCAGCCGGCTGAATGGCAACTGACCTAACTCTCGTGAAAGAAAAATAAGTGACAAAAATTTTGCAAAAAAAAAACTTATTAAAAAAAAACAACATGAACTTTTGCTATAGGCTTAGTTTTTTTATCCGTATTCGCTGTGCCTAAGGTAAGCTAGCGCGTTGTTTTTGTTTTGTATATAGTATACATTAAGTTATATGTTATGTAATTTAGTATTAGGGTCTGTATTTTATTATAATATGATGTAGAAATAGGTATTTCTTATTTGCTTGACGAATATATATTATATTAATATTAATAGTTTGAGAGTAATTTAATACTTGCATGAACATATTAATATTTTCACAACATTTAACATAAGGTAACATAACTCCATTAGTTTTAAACGATTATTTTATTTTTTGTATATTTAAAGCATGATGGTCTGATTTTTTGTCTATTTGTGTTCATTGTGCATTGCATGCAGTCCGTAAACCTCGCCGCCGTCGACAAATGCGACAGAACTACAAGCCTTTGGTAAGGACTTTTCTGTTTTTATTTAATTAAGTATATAAATATTTTTATTTATTAATTATTCTATTTTTTAATATGTAGCTGGTTTGTTGGTATGGTTCATGGCATGTTGCAAACGTTTTTTTATTTTGATACAATATATTTATCCTAGAAACTAATATTTTTAGTTAGGTTTTTTATTAACAAGTACCAAGCATTTCATAAAAATGATATTTTTGTCATTACTATGTTTATTAAAATGGTAATAAATTTTAATAACAAAAGTACAAAAAATACTAGATGGATATTAATTAAACTATGACATAAATATTACATTCTGGAAGAATAACATTATATTTATTAATAACTTTAATAAAATGTGGCAATAGGCTTCAAAAGAATATATATGTAATTTTTATTAAAGAGCGTACTTTTAATACGATGTTGACAGGGATACGAAACATACACGACATAAACCAACTAGTAATAAACAAGTCCTTTATTTGTAGCGTACCTAAAAACTGCAATTACGTTTCATAAATACCATCAGTCTTATACGTTTTTTAATAGTAATATATGTTAATTATTTGAAATGTAAATGTAGAAATACCATGGTTGTGTTTACGTAATCCATAAGCCCCATTAATGCAACGCAAGTTTACGTAACACTGAAAATATTTATACTCGTAGTACCGTAACCGCTAAGGATTCCAATAAACTGCTGTGATTCGTACTTACGCATAAATGTGAAACCAACAAAACAATTTTCAAAATAAACGTGGTTTCTTAAAGTTATTTTGTTAAGGCCAGGGAATTAAGAACACTATTTGCCCTATAGAATGGTGCTATACACCATTCTCTGAGTACCAATTGGAAGCTTTCCTACGTCCTAAATCGAACATGTATCATAAATTGTACATCTATTAATTTTCTCTTAAAGATATTTGCTAGATTTAGAGATTATTTTATGAGTATCGTATTAAATCATAATTATAGCAATTAGGGCTTCAAATTTAAGTCTTGCATAGAAAAAAATAGATAAATTAAAATTATAGTGCGTTGTGACCTTTTAACATGATAAAGCATATTTTGATTCTAGTTGGTTATCACCTAGCTAGCTTCTTTCAGCGACATAATATGGACCTTTATATTTTAGTCTGTTGTTCTATTAAAGTGACTATATGTGCGAGAGTTTCTTGCGCATTCATTCAAGGTGCTCTGTGGAGGTTAGTTCTTGTGCGCATATGCTGGCACAATGATGGCGATGCGGTAATCCCCTACAATCTAGACATAGAATCGGGTAGGTGACTCTTAAAGTTATCCCATTATTCTAAATTCGGCGTATTCCATTTCAAAACCCAAGAGTCAGCTGTGAGAAACACTAGGTTTGTACTCGTAACAGACCAAGTGTTGCTCATACATATATATAATAATTTAATTAATGATCCAAAAATATTGTGTATTTACGTACTCCGGACTTAAATAATACTAGCTCCTACTTATAACTTATGTCGGTTATGCAACATACTATCTTCTTATATATCGACAAAAAAAAATTAGAGGGTTATATAGACTAATGGATGCTAATGGTATATATATATATCTATATAGAACAATGGTATATGTTGGTCAGATATAACGGTGCAGATGCTCAATTCTGATATGATAACCTCCTGATATAAAAAGTAGTCCCCGAGTCAGGCGCAACTTATTATTATTAGTCAATCACTTCCTCTCAGTTGATAGCTTGTTAAATGCTTCAGGGCTGTATAGACAGCAGTGTCCCTAAACCCACATTTGCAGTAACACAATTGGAGTAGGAGAGTAGAGTTGGATTTTCCACGTGCATGGAGCTGGTGGAAAAATATAGTACTTTACTCGTTACATATTTCCTCATCTTGATGAAAACTAAAAGTCAAATAATAAAATATTGGTAGATTATTGAAAAAACTGGTCATACGATCAAGAGGTGGAGGGGTGGTTTTTTGATACAACCAGAAGGGAAACTACATTAAATACGGAACTGGAATATTTTATACAAAGGTTAAATTCCTTGAAATAACTGAATTTCTACCAGCAAGTGATGCTGCTCAACCCACTTCCGTAGCGGCAACTAACGGCTGCAACCTCATACATCTGAGTACACTTAGCACACATCGACTGGGATGAACTTTGTTATGGAAATTAGTCGCTGGCTCACCACTCACATTCTCGTAAAAAAATCAGTAACCTTTAACGTATAAAAATATTTAAATTACTGTAGAAAGGGTTCGTATGATTTTAGATTATTAAACGATAACTCAGTACAATATAAACCGGGTCAGTTGGACGCACAAATATCAATATAGTTCGTCTTGGCGCTCGTTAAAAGAGATTTTTGAACTGTGGACGAATCCACTTACGATAACAATGTTGAAGAAGTTGACTGCAGTGTAGCTTAAAATAGAAATTGTATACGATGGGCGACTCGCGGAGCTCGAGTTTTATGGAATATGAATCTGACTAGGCACTGGTGTCTTGTTGAAACTCTTTTAAACTGTTTCAAAGAAACAATTTATGTAGCTATTATAAAAAAATACTTCATTTACATTTAGTTGTTTAATTATTTATACTTCTATTTTAATTTATGGAACACTTAGCATAGTTTTACATATAATGATGTAAAATGAATACAAATTCTGAAAGGGGCTATATATATGATTTCTTAAGTTAACGCGAATGTTACACATAATAACAAACGTACTTTAAAGATTTTCGCGATTTTTATTAATATTTCTGCAACCCGGACGTTTCAGACGTTTACAGCGACTATAGACATGGGTGGACTGAGATGACAAATATCATGATGTCACCTGTCGCCGGGAATATACAGGGTTGATACGAACGAGAGGCATTAAATCAAACCACATATACTATAAGTGCCTACAGTTAATCCGAAACTATTAAAAAAAAGTTTACGACATGTATACGAAAATACATTTTTCAAACAAGTTAAATAGCAAGAAATTGCTAACATTCTTTGTACAGGGGGGCTACGCCGAGCATAGGGTGAATGACCCCGGCGGCCATAGTCGGCGATCAGCTGCGATACAGCGTGTACGAAGAGAGAAAAAAGTTTAAAAAATTCCTGTGGCTAAAATATTGACTCCGATTGATCTGAATTTTGTAGTGTGCCTGGAAATGATACACTAAATATGCGGATTAATTTAATGCCTCTCGCTTGTATCGACCTTGTATATAATTATGAACTAATATTTGTTACGTGCGATATACACTGCTAACATGTAAAACTGTCATATTCCAGGGCTCAGCTGATTCAAATTACTCACAACCATCCTCGGAACTGTCGCTAGACGACGACAAGGAGTCTGAGCGCCGCAAGGCGGAAGCGCAGGCTCTCCTACAACTAGACAAGGCGAGGGTGAGTACACTTAGTACCAATTCAAGGCAGAATAATGTGAGCTAGAGGTAGCTCTTGGGCAATGCCGGCCTATTCGGCTGCAATTAATCATGATACTATCTCTTACTTTGACTGAAAAGTCATGGGATTAATACTTTTCTTTTTACTTTCTAAAATTTTCGGATCAATATATTTTTTTTGCTTGATGAATTTGACCTTATCCAATTAACAAAATAGAGAGCAAAAGAACAGTCCTATTGTTTGTTACTGTTTGATGGCCATAATCATCTGCACAAACAAAGATTATGCATAGAAGTTGACCTCCTCTACTACAACTCAATGAGCACTCCCACAAATCGTACGAAACGCCACTATGTCGCCGTCATATTCTAACTGGTGTTATATAATCCCGATGGTTATGTCGGCACAATTTAGCTGCATTTTGACAACATTACTTCTGCTAAAATGTACACGGCAGTATTTTTATTTCTATTATTTTTACCAAACGAGCCCCTTCCTCTCGTTCTCTGAATAGTATATGGTACTATATGATGAGAACATCCTGTATTTATGTTTCAGTCGAAGCCGGTGGCGTTCGCAGTTCGCACGAACGTAGCGTACGATGCCGCGGACGACGACTCGCCGGTGCACGGCACCGCCATCTCCTTCAACATTAGGGACTTCCTCCACATCAAGGTAATAACAAAGTTCCTGGCAGTTCGGACACGTCATCTTAATTGGGACGAGCAAACACAGGACGTATTTATAGTGCACAAGAATCGGGGCTGAACAGTAGATCAACAGCTGTTTGTAACAGTAGATCAACGCAACCGGAGAGAGATCAAGCAAAAGTTCCAACAACTTAGTAAACTACTACCCATTAAGGCACGGATACGAAATATGAAAAATTCCTATCTCCGGATGGTTATCAGAAATCAAAAAAATTCCAATAACATCATACACTTTTTAGTCCTTCTGGGAAGTCAAATATCATACGTTCAACCGCTAATCGTGTGGTCCCGCCCTTTGTTCAAACCTCGATGATCCCGTGCCGAACAAAAGCTTAATTGAATAATCGGTATATACTCAGATCAAAATCGACCTCGGTATAATATCTGGTACCTGTAGTCGAATGTTGCCATGTTACTGTAACGTATGTTACACATCCAGAAAAAGAAAAAAAAAATATTCTCTTTCTGGACCAGTTGAGGGCTGCTGCATTAAAATACGTAAATTAGCATTCTGAACATGAAAGTGTCCACATTCTATAATTGCATCGCCTATCGTTGTTCGACATTGAAAGAAGCCTTAAACTATTGACGTTGGCGTAAATAGTCGAGCATTCGCTAGTAACTCTAGCTCTAAGTAGGTCAAATATATTATAGCTTAAGTGAATTTAACCACAACTTTTTTAGAAGTATTTTTATTATATTTGCTATGACCATACTTTTAAACAGGGTTATTTAGGTTCGTTGCTCCCGTTTTCTCAATCTCCGCAAGTGACCGGAGATTCGCAAATCGCACAAAACTCGGCAGCTTTTGGCCACAGTAAGAGTCTTACCTACGCTCGTGCCAACCCAATACGTATGCAAAGTAACAATGATACTACAGCGTTAAACTGGCGTTATGGACATAATATCATCTTTCTCATCGTTCGCATCACTCGCATTTAATGTAATTATTATGTGTGTAAATTAGTATAATAAGGTAATTACCATAACAGTTCATACTCGGATAAAATTGTAGTATTATTGGTATCATTGTGAGACCGGTGCCTTTTAATATCCAAGGGATTAAACATGTGAAGTAATTGGTGGATATAGGATAGTAACGAGTGTATGATGGGCATCAGTAATTAATTGAGATGGCTATTATTATTTGGTGGGTTTGCCACCATTAGGTAATCTTGCCACCGTGCCAATTATGCAACCATAGAAATAGCATATGGTTTATGTGATCACGAAACTTTAAAACCAATATTGAACTTAAATTTATGTTAGAGTGCACAGAGAAAAGGTCAGATGAAACGAACCTTTCTTTTGTTGACGCAGGGGAATGCCTTTATGCACGCTACCCAGGAGCCCGGGTGGCTCAACCGGGTACAGTGTCGGGCTCGACAACTGGGTTGCCCCTACCGACTAAACCCCTGCGGGTGCCTTCAGCCGCTATGATTGGAGGGCCCCGGATCTGAAAGCAACAGGGCGCCTCCATCGACAGGCTGGCCTCGCTGAAAAGGCCAGACTCCTCCTCCTTAGGGACTGTCCGGCTTCCTTTGAACAGTTCCAAACTCCACGTTGGAACCGTGCAATGGGGTCAGGTTCCCATCCTTACCCCTGGTCCCAATGCTCCAACGGAGCTCTCCACGCTGGTCGTCCGAATCCACGCCGCCATCTGCTGATTCAGAGGGACGGGTGGAGGACCTTCGGCATTGGCTGGACAGAGGACAGGGAGGACGGCAACGACACACCGCATCTCCTCTTCCTCTGCGGCCCCACCGCCAACGCAACAGACGGTGCGCCCCCATTCGGTCGCGGGAGATAGGGTGCACGGCAACGACACACCGAGACATCTCTCCTCCCGCGACCCCTCCTCCATGGACGCATTCAGAGCGGGCCCCAGCAAAGCCCACCCGACGCGTCCCCACCCGGGATTCCTCTTGGTTCACCGTGGTTGTCCAAGCCACGGCTACTAAGCCCCCTCACCACGAGAAGGTGGAGATCAATCGAGGGGGAGATGTAACGAGCCTATTTTAAGTACTATGTATAATATCTGTTAACCAAACATAGCAATACTAGATTAAGATAGCAGGTGTGTGTAAGTTTAAAGCAACATGCAAAAGATAGAATAAAACATTTTGAAGTTAGTAAATGAAATAACTTTTATAAAAAAACATTTCAGGAGAAGTACGATAACCATTGGTGGATCGGAAGGAAGGTGGATGAGGGGAGTGACGTGGGGTTCATTCCGTCGCCGATGAAGCTGGAGGCGGTGCGGTCGGGGATGACGGTGCGCGGCCGCTACCCGCGCCCGC
>LUGF01004724.1:153185-170419 GCA_001625245.1 Calycopis cecrops
GCCCGCCGTCCGCCGCCATGCCGCACGCGCCGCCGCAGCCGCTTCCCAGCCGAGGTAGCACTCCCCCCTCGCCCGGTACGTTGCGATCAGCAGAGCGCTACACGCTTCATCTCATTATACACCGTACACGCTTACACCCTAGGCTACAAGAAACTTGCTACACGTTATAAATAACATGCTACGCGTTATACAGAACGTGCTACGCGATATACGTAATATGCTACGCGTTATACGTAATATGCAATTCGTTATACGTGACATGCTACGCGTTATACGTAACATGCTACGCGTTATACGTAACATGCTACGCGTTATACGTCATATGTTACGTGACATGCTACGCGTTATACGTAACATGCACCGCGTCATACGTATCATGCTACGCGTCTTGCATTGCATACTACGAATCATACGTAACATACTACGCGTTATACGTAACATGCTACGCGTTAGACGTAACATACTACTCGTAGCATTCAACGTCAGGGGTACCAACTATTCAGTAAATCGAACACGGTTTAAGAGTCGAGTTAATAAATCACGTAGAGATCTAAATTTCAAGTTATGTAAATCCCAACGTTTTCACGGCAATGAATTGATTTCATGTCGGATGAAGTTGGGCACCCCTGTTTTACGTGATGTTATTAATAACATGTAACATCTTACTTGTTACAGTAACACGCTATAAGCAATACGCCACTAACATCTTATACATGGATCTGTAATCCTGCGCGGTGACGAGAGTTTTTAATAAAAACTGCTTTTGCTATACGACGTAGGTATAGTTCAGATATTTTACTACTCCGAAAAAGAAATGCAGATCAATGTATTTAAACTAGTATAAATACTAAGTTACTCGCTTGTCCACATTGACTCATTATACACCACATATCATTCAAAACATTCCACTTTTACATGGTTTGCCACACCAAGAACACCGACTTTAAATAAACATTTGTAATTAATATGCGTTAAAGAAGCTATTCGTACTAATTTTAATAACGTGTGTTTTGCTTATTTCTGTGACATACATATGAAAAGAAACTTTCGTATGTCTCTATTTATAATGTTTTTAAGTGTATTAATTTTTTGGTTAAAAGTAACAATAAATCTTCCTACACCAAGCGAGCAATTAAAGTTTTATTATAGCGAAAATTTTATCATTGAGAATAATTAATTGATGTTGGTATTTTTTTTATAAATAATAAACTTTAAAAGTAGAGAGAGAGAAAGCTTTTAAAACTCGGTTCTAACTGATTAAAACACTTCCTGGAAGTGTATTAAGCTTCTGTTCTCTTCCAAAGAATAAGTTCTGGTTCGTACAAAAAAGGCTGACAGAAAAAAGTTGGTGTTCTTTGTGATATAATAATAATTAATATATAAATTGTATATAGAATGTTAACTTTAAGTGAGATGATTTTGTATATTTAAAATGTAAATATAAAACTTAATATGCAATGTAGTAGGTACTATCTGAAAAAGTGATGATAGATTTCTTGTAAACGTTTAAATTTGACTCCTTGTAAAGCTGAATGTATCTTTATTTAATAAGCTGTATTAAACAAGAATTTGCCCTTTGGCGAGACAGGGCAAAGAAAGGCTAAACATCTGCGTGGAAAGGTATTTCTTCTATCTTACCTATCTTACCTGATTATATCGGGTTTAACGCATATTTCAAGTACCTTAACGCAGATCGAACTTCGATAGATTGCCAAAAAGAAACAAATAGTCATGTTTTTAACATAAAATATCTCCAGAACACACAAAAACTTATTAAGAACTTCAGACTATTTTCAACAGGGAAGAACATAATGTATTAACCATCAACATAAATCGAAATTGGCAAAATCAAATGATACGTTCCCTGAGTGGACTTGACCAGAACAAATATAAAAACTGTACTATATTTAATACTTAAAAACAAATCGCTAACAACATTGTCCATCAAGCCAACTAGACGAACTTCAGTCTTGACGTCATTCGCACTCCCAGCGAGTACTGACTGCGAATAGTACTAGCATAGATCAAATGATGAATAATAGTTATCTATATATCTATGGGTAAAACCTATAGATATATAGATAACTGTTATTACTACAAGCACTAGGACATGAAAAGGGACTGGCCCTTTTCCCCAAAGTGAAGGCTGCATTTTTTCTGTTCATCTAGTGGGCTTGGTCGACTTACAATGTGACTGACGCTTTTCATATCACTTCATTATCATAAAACGGTGAAAGTTGTCTATTTCCTCGGTCCGTACCCGCACTCATGTTTGACGTGTTTTCAGATGTGCCCACGATCGAACGAGGTAAGATCGCATTTCATTCATCGACCAGGAAATGTGTTCAATTTTCACCCGGAGCTAATTTGGTCTTGTAAAGTACTTTGTTTATTTAATAAATAAATTATTTAATTTTCTATAATTTTCCCTTCGCCTGTTTCATTGTCATTGTCCATTTTGCTTTTTAGTGTCCGAAGTAAAACTTATCTACACATTTGTGGTAGGTTTTACTTTTAACTCCTGTTTATTATTTATTAAAATTACCTTTATTTTATGGAAAAGCCTTTGATATGTTCCTTCAGTGGTTGTAATGTAATTTAAATTAATGTAACTTCCAAGTATATTGTGATATTTGCCCCCTGGTAATATGGTTTATTTATTTATTTATGTAATATCAGTTTTAATAGTTATATCAGTTTTGTATGGATCTATTTGGTGTTGTCAGTTGTATCTGCATCTGAATGTTTGTCTATATAAATGTTCTAATCTAACAAAGTATTATTTGAATATTTTGGATTGTATTATTTTTAATTTGCTTCTAAATATTGTAATCCCTATTGCAATGTAAAAGCATGACATAGGCTGTTGAAAAAATATTGATAAAGCTTTAAACAACGTATTGATTAAGGAGAAGGTGAAGTTATTTAAGTATTGACCGAATTAAAGTATCGATTATAGAAAGGTATAAAAATAATTTAAATCTCCGTATTTTGCATTATTTAGTAATAAATGACTAAAGGGGTACCTATAGCTACCATCCTAATATTATTACCCTTAGAGTTCTTTCTAAGGAATCAATAAATTTCAAAATTTTCTCTGTTTTTTATTATACTTTACCAACTTTTTCGAATTCTTTAATATCTATACAATAACATTAAAAAGGAAGGCGATGAGTTGGTTTAAGCGGTGCTGTATTCGTTGCGTGGTAGTAAATCGTGCATTGTCGTTTAAGGAGGCATTTCTTCAGAGCTCTTTTGAATAAAACACATAAAATTTTAAAAAGGAAGTAAAATAATTCAAAACCTAAAAAATAAATAAAATAACATGAAAATGAGAAAGAAAAAAAGCAAACATCAAAAGAGGAAAAATAAAAAAAATCTATTTTTCATAATGTTAATATGGATATCTTATGGTCCTTGCAGGTGAAGATGAGGCACGAGGGGGGGCGGCGCTAGCAGCTAACAAAGAAAAAAGGAAAAACTTCTTCAAAAAGAATGAACCTTGCACACCCTATGACGTGGTGCCTTCTATGAGACCAGTTGTTTTAGTTGGGCCCTCCCTTAAGGGCTACGAGGTAACAGATATGATGCAAAAAGCCCTCTTCGACTTCCTAAAAAGGCGATTTGAGGGCAGGTAAGTCAAAATTCCAATATCTACTACATTTTTTTTTATTGTACACAAGATTGCGCGACCTAATGTTATTTTTAACGACCTGTGTAATTCTCTGCATGTTTAAAGTAAAAAGTTGTTTATTTTAGAAACACGGCCAAAACTGCAGAAGTAGTAGCGAACTTTGAAGATAGACAGCCATTTTGCCTAGATCTGAGCAAAATGGCTTGTCGAATGGTAACTAAAATTAATCGAGAAGATATCACATAAAACTATTTCATTTATTTTCACTGTATGTAAATTTATATATTCATCATAAAAAAAATCTCATAAAATTCATAAGGACTATGAGATGACATAATACGAAGAAACGTCTACACAGGTTACCAGAATTTTTGTAAGAATTACAATTTTCAAGATGGCTGCTCTAGTGTGTATGACATTTCAGGATAATAATAACTCGCGTGATGGCCGACATATCGCTCGCGAAGCGCTCACTGTTCAACAACGCGTCGAAGCGTGCGATCGTGGAGCGATCCAACGCTCGCACGTGCATCGTTGAAGTGCAGGTACTAAGGTCGCTCCACTGTTTGCAGGATAATCATCACGAGGGTGATGGCCGATATATCGCTGGCGAAGCGCTCCTTGCTCAATAATCCATCTAAGAAACCAATAATGGACAGAGCAAATTCGAGAACGAATGACTTGGCTGTAGTGCAGGTTCGGTGCTTGGGTGTACTGGCTAGGCCTTTTTCTATGTTCATTAACCGCATGATACCAAAGCACTTTACGCTTATGCATTGGGCCTCCGTATCGGCTATGTTTTGAGTGAGAGTTTTAAAGAGTTACGTCTTGTCTTATTGAACCCATGTTTGTGATGTACGGTGACGGTGACGTTGTTTGTTCAAATCTTAAATCGCTGACAATTTTCCCAGAAATTCCGTAACTTCCATTCCACACATACACTGATCCAAGTTTATTACTGCACAATCCATTCCATGTAATACATTTCCCATGTTACTGGTCAAACTCCAAATTGCATACTAAACAGGGTTACTCCATTTCCATGAATACTGACAGTAGAATGCATGACACTATAGTTAACTGTTTGAAATTATACAGCGAGAATGCGTTTTATTGCTAACTCGACCCATACTCTGCTTTCGATTAATTGTCGAAAATATACAGTATACGTAAACATATACGTGTACTTACATTAATATACATTACTAATACATACATGTCTTCACGTATTACATTTGGGCGTTGGGTCTACACGAGGTTATGTATCCCAATATAACATATTTGACTCACAAAAATATAATCTTAAAAGTTAAAAGATTTTAAATGTAGGTAAAGCTTCACATACATTTGGCGGGGCGACTTGACATTTCATTATATTATGTAGATAGAAGTATTGTCGCCATATTTGAAATAACATGCTCGGTCATAACAAATGCTTTCAAAATAACGCTAGTAGCAGTCGCTATGTGATATATACGCCAAAGTTGTACCAACATTTTCAGACTGAGATCGAGAGGATTTTTGACCTGGCGCGAACTCTACAGCTGGTGGTCCTCGACTGTGACACCATCAACCATCCCTCACAACTTGCGAAAACCTCTTTAGCTCCTACCATCGTTTATTTGAAGATTTCTAGTCCTAAGGTTTGTTATATTTAGATATGTTTGTGGAAATAAAATATCAATGAATAGGAAAATAACCACACGCACATGATGTGCACATAATAAAACTTCTGTCAAAAGGTAAAAATATAAAATGCAATCGCTATTAACACACCTTTGCAAATTCGTAGCTAGTGCTAGCTGTGGGGAAGTTTCTTCTCAACCAAGTCGAATGACCACCTGTCCAGAGTTCTTATAAAAACACCTTTAATAGGCTTAAAAATAAAAGTTTAGTCTGAACTATAAGTCATAAATAATTACCATTTGCAGGTTTTACAAAGGCTAATCAAGTCGCGTGGCAAGGGGCAAAGTAAAAACCTGTCGGTGCAGATGGTAGCGGCGGAGAAACTGGCGCAGTGTCCCACCGAGATGTTCGACCTCATCCTCGACGAGAATCAGCTGGAGGACGCGTGTGATAGCATAGCAACATACTTAGAGGTAATGAGAAGTGACTATAATAATTACAACTACAACACACCTTCGCGTCTGTTCACTAACGACTTTAATTCTACCATCAATATAGGGTTGGAAGTTAGTAGAGTTGAATTTAAAATGAATAAGAGACTTTTGCAATTCTTTTTTAGATTTTATTAACTTTCCTTGAAAAAAAAATCACAAGGCGTTTAATAGAATTCGATGTTACTTTGAAAAATCTCAAATTTTTTTCAGATTTTTAGATCTCAGGAATCTATTTCTACAATTTAATGATACGCTTGATAAATCCATATATTATTAATATTATTTCTACCATTTTCAGGGTGGCATTTGTATGTATGATGGTATATCAGTGTGTGGAGGTACATGTGTCAGAATGTAAACTTTGAAATTGTTGTGTTAGGTTCTGGTAAAAGAAATGCAATTATATTGCTTTCGTTTTATTTCGTTTAAAATTAAACATAATAATTGATTGGCTTGATATATTTTTAGAAATAAAAAAATATTTGAAAACTAGCTGGTGCCTGCAACTTCGTTCACATAGCGTAGTAATGTTATAATCAAAGTGATTTGTTATTGTTTGCTCGCAGTGTGCCGAAATTCCGATTTCTCAGGAATGAGCGATTTTACGGCAGTAAAGTGTTTTTGATGTTGACCAGGCTTAGTATCTATACACCACAAAAAGTTTCATTGGACCTGGACAAACAGACAAACAAAAAAATTTTAAAATATTAAAAAGTGTTCTAATTCTATTTTAACATCGCCCCCAATTCGTTTTTCGTAAATATATTCAATGTACCGACACACGGATTTTACTGTTTTATTATATGTATAGATGTTGCAAATTCTATTGTTTATCGAATTACTAAAAAATGATGGAGGAAAGGGACAACTTGAATAGATAATAGAGATGATACTATATTACTTATATATTACAGTTCTTAGTCATATATTTAATTACTCCCTGTCCTTAAGTACTTTTCCACAGGCCTGGAAAAAGGCAAATATTATTCCTTTACCCAAAGTAACGACTCCTTCTTCCTTAGCTGATTTCCGTCCTATATCAATTCTACCTATCTTATCGAAAATTTTCGAGCACATTGTTCATAAACAGTTTTCTTCCTTCTTACATTCTAACGATCTTCTCAACTCTTTTCAATCTGGTTTTCGTCCAGGCCATAGCACCACTTCTGCTCTCGTCATCGTCACTGATGACATTCGCTTGGCCATGGAGAATAAAGCTCTTACAGTCCTCATACTTCTTGACTTTAGCCAGGCATTTAATTCCATTGATTTGGACATTCTTCTCGGCGTATTAAAATCTGTTAATGTGTCTGATTCTGCCCTAGCCTGGTTTTATTCCTACCTTAACGATCGCTCACAGCGTGTTCAGATCAATATGTCCTATTCCAACTGGGACAAACTTAGTGCAGGAGTTCCTCAAGGCGGCGTGCTTTCTCCTCTTCTTTTCTCAGTCTTCATCAATTCTATAACTAATGTAATATCTTCTAACTATCATCTTTATGCTGATGATTTACAAATTTATCGCCACTTTACGTTACCAGATGCAGTTTCAGCTATCACACACATAATTGAAGATCTATACCGCATTGTTGAATGGGCTAGATCATTTGGTATCACTGTGAATCCATTAAAATCTAAAGCGTTAATCGTAGGTAGTTCTCGTATCCGCAATCGACTTGATATTACAGCGTTACCACCTATTACTTTAGACGGTGCCCAAATTGTGATTTCTGATTCGGCAAAAAATCTAGGAGTAATCATTGATTCCAACCTTTCTTGGAAGAACTATGTGAGTGAGATCAGTAAATAAGTATATTACTCTTTCCATTCCCTAAAAAAACTTCAAAATTTTCTTCCAATTTCAACCAAAATCTCTCTTGCTCTGTCTCTTATACAACCGATTATAGACTACGCCGATATTTGTTACCCCGATGCCAACGAAAATGTACTTAACAATCTTGAAAGAACTCAAAACTTAGGCTTGCGATTTATCTATGGTTTAAAAAAATATGACCATGTTACACATTACCGCAAACAGTTAAAATGGCTAAGTATCCGACACCGTAGAAATTCCTATATAATCTCTCCTATCTATGCTTCCTATATAATATACTATAAAATCCTTTTTCCCCATCATATCTTCGTCAACGCTTTTCCTTTGCTCATTCTCATGACTCTCCTTGTCGATCACAAAAACTTTCTCTTCTGCAGATTCCTCCACATCGCACTGACTTTCTATCTTATTCTTTTACTGTATATTCAAGTAAACTTTGGAATTCACTACCTCATGAAATTAGAAATTGTAAGACACTGTCACTCTTTAAGAAAAGATTGAAAGAACATTATCTAAATCAGAATTATTCTTAAAGCTAACTTAATTAATTTCTTTGTTTCACATCTTTTTTTTATTTATATTTTACTCGAGTGTGTTATATTTTATATATTATGTATAATGTATTTATAATATATCTTTAAATTATATGTATGTATATATGTATATATTTTATATGTTACCTTAGTTATTTTATATATTTATCGCATTCATTATACTTGCTTGCTTGTTTTATTCATGTTTTTGTTTATATAATTGTACACGCTATCTTTGCTAATCACCATCAGATTTTCCTGTAGTAGGACTACTGGAAGAAATTCCAAAATGGTGGAATAAGTAGTACCTTTGTACCAGCATTTTAGATAATAAGTTTATTATGTATATTTTTAGTGTGCATAAATGATTAAATAAATAAATACTATCTTTCAAGACGTATCCGAATAAAGTGAATAGGGAAACCTCAGTTACACAATTCCACGTCTACGTACTATACATTCTAAAATATTATAGCAACAATTTTAGATCCGCCTTTTTTTATTGTTTTATATTCTTTTATTCGTCAATTTCAAACAACAATTTCAGTACCTAGCATAGTGCAAACAAGCTGGCCATGTATTATTTCAGCCTCACCATCATTCTTGCATTTAACCTTACATGTAACTACATTTTTTTAAGTACCTACTTCAAATAGAACTGTAATAGAATGCCAAAATCTGCCACAATATTTTTTTCTAACCCTATAGGTTATACAGATGCGTTGCCGTCTTTGCTCCTCCCTTCTAAATGGTTGAAAGGCGACAACGCAACTTTAATTTTACTCTAATATATATCTTGTATGTAAATATCTTGATAAATAATTTCATGTATTGTGATCAATTCCAGAAATATTGGACGGCCACTCACCCGCCCGTGGTGGCGCCGGAGCGCGCGCCGGCCGCGACGCTGCCGCACACGCACGCACACCCGCACGCCAAGCCTGGTGAGTACTCGCTGGGGCTGTCCACCCACTACAACTCCCAGCATTTGGTTGGAAATATAATTTTGAGATATTTCGTATGGAACATATGTCAGAATTCTACCTACCGTAGGGCAATCCATTGGTAGTTAGAATATTGATAACAACCTTGTCTTCTAGCATGTAACGTACTGATATTGTATAATCTACAAAAGGCTTTCCTGCTGTATTGCACCCGCGTGAGCTCCTCGTAACAGGTTGGCATACATAATCACCTGATACCGTATCAGTTACGTTACATGCCACCCGCCTGTACCCTACCTAACTTAAGACTGTCTCGACTGTTGGAAACTGTGTTCCCATCAGGATCTCGTCTGATTTCTAATTTAAAGACCATGAAGCAGTTAACCGTATCAGAAAAAAATATAGTCTGATACAAAGTAGTATAATACCTAAGTAAAAACTGTATTACTTAGTAAAGTAAAGTATAATACTACATAAATTACGCATTTATGGAAACTTTTTAGCAACTTTAGTTATGTGGCAATGATCGTAGTGCCCCAAATCCCAATTTCTAATTTCAGTTCTCTTATGAAACTAATTTGTTTACCTTCTTGTGCCAGCCGTTTAATAATTTTTATAATTCGAGAGATCATATTATGCAAGTGTAATTTTAACATTTGCCATCTAGACTGTAACAATAGGTATGTGTGAAACATAAAAATCAGTTTCCTGTAGCAGAAATTTCAGGATTTCAAAAAAGAAATGTATAAACATCCTAAGCTTTTTTTATTAGCACACATTTACACAATTTATAATTGTTTATTATCAGAGTAACCTACACTACAAGTAGGTATATTTAATTTAAAGTCACTACACAATTACAATGAAACAAATATTGATGCTTCAAAAATATTTAAATACACAATAAGCTTATAAAGAAATAGCCCTTGCATGAAGACGTAAGTGTAAGCACTAACACAAGTATGCGTATTGTTCCGACTCACTGTTCCATCACTATGTGTAACCGAGTTTGTTTTCCTCTTTTGAACCCCCTACACATTCTGGAGGACACCGCGAGAGGTCCGATTCCTACTATGAAAGGGACAGAGGTAAATAGAGGATTATATGTAAATTAAAAAAAATTCTATCAAGATATTTTGTACCCTTTTGCAAAAAAGTTCACAAAATGTTTTGATACCTTTGATCTAAATATTTGCTCAGTTTTAATAAATAATGAATATAATATTGACTTCAACAAAACAAAAGGCAAGTCAGCCAGAAATACCCCTAGGTCGTAGTGCCTGTTGACTGTGTGTTTAGTGTATTTAGTCATTAGTGCATACGAACTCCTAGCTCGTGGTACAATTTATTATCTACCGACTTATTTGAAGTTTTAATTTTCGACACGCATCTATTTTCATTTTTCTGGTTTTTTAATATTATTTTTATTATTTATTAGTATCAAATGTTTCATCAGTTATTTTTGTACCAATGTTTTCCTTTATTTATTTGTATCATACAATACACGTGGATTTATACATAGTCCTGTGCATTGTAATGTCCTATTTATTTATTCGTTTATTCATATTTATGCATGCGCAAATAGGCTTACATGGCGCTAGTTAAGACAGTCAGCTCTCTATACATATACTATCATATTCTCATTGCAATAGATGATAGAATGATCAAGTGATCATTGACACTACATTTTGGGCACCTCTCGCAGACATTCCATCAGCACTGATAATCATCGTGTTCATTTTCAGTACAAGCGTCGGGACAAGCACATTAGCGCTGAAGACCATAAACCAGATCCATTATTTAGCGGTCATGGGTGAAGCTCTCCTTCAAGGTTGCATTTTTTAGGTTCCCGCCTTACGTACGCTTAACCTCTAACCAAGGGTTCTGCTTTTACTAACCGTTTGGTTATTGTATTTTATCGATAACCGTTTTTTGTCCACGGTATTAAATCGCATCTCATTGTTATGTCTTGGCTTATATACCAACGGACTATTAATTTAATTCTCTATTATATTATGTATTTTATATATTGAACATAAAGCTTATTTACCGTGTTAACAGCATCGTTGTCTAGCTTAAGAGACGGCTTCAATAGCTATGTGATTCTTCGCAGCAACACCGTCGCCCGCCCCCGCGGCCGAGGTTGTACCGTGTCCTGGTAAAGTGCGCAATTCCGGAGAGGTCATGATGCAGATGTCCCTCAGTCTAGTGTCGTAGCCTGCAGTAAGTGCACGCGTGTGAGTGCCGAGCGGCCTTGAAGCCCGCCCCGTGTGTCGTGTGGTCCGATGTTCATCCGAGCAACCAATTTATTAATCATACCTGAATGTTCGTAGCACTAATAAGTAGATGGAGGATTAATATTGGTTGAGCGATGTTTTCAATGTGGGTGCGTTTTTATAATAAAGTTGTACGTTTCAGGCGTGAGTAGGTCGCGAGCCCCGCGGCCCGAGAGGCTGGACGAGGAGGAGTACTACCCGCGCGAGCAGTACCAGCGCTACCCCCGGGACTACCCGCGAGACTACCACGAGGGCTACTCCCACGAGTACCCGCACGGGGACCCGTACGAGCGGGAGGCGTACGGGCACGACTACACGCGCGACTACGGCCGGGAGTACGGGAGGGAGCCGTACCCTCCCAGGGAGGAGCGGCCCCCGCGGGGGAGGGACCGCGACAGCTCCGAGGAGTACGGCGCCTCCCGCCGCGCGCTCAACGCTGTATAAAGTGCCCTTTCGTCTGCTCCGCTCTATATTCCAATGCGATAGCCTAAGCTTTATTCTTCACGATTTTGCCATATTTTCACTGTCTTTTTAATCTTGTTTAGCTTTTAACGATGCCAGTGAAACTAGTGAGAGGCCGCGGCTATTTTTGGGAGCGTCTATTTTTGGAGGCACCGGCCACATTAGTTATTTAAATTAGTAACTGGCCGTTTTGAGAGCTCTAGCTTGACTTCTTTCTATGGTAATGTTTTGCTCCGAACCGTAGTTAAATTTGTGTGAACGACTTCGATATTCTTCCGAGCAACGAACAATCTAGAAGGATATAGCGTGGAGCAGTAGCACGTGGACCGGTTGTATTTTAATGTTTTCGTATTCGTTGTCGCGCATTCCTGTGGGCCCAGCAGAGGACGCTATTTCGAATTGCTGAGCTTTAGTGGCACGCTTCTGCGACTGTGTGTGAAAGTCCTGCTCCGGTGAACCTGTTACCATATACTATAGACTATATATTATTATGAATACACACCGTACGGCATCGGACATGTGGAAATTAAATTTATTATAAGCACCATAGTTAAGTAACTAAATGACACTTTTTCATCTTTGCCTTCGTCAAAACAAGATACACTGTCCGATGATGGTTGTTACTAGACTTTATATAAAGTTTCAAAACTTATGGCGTTACAGGTTATTATATTCCACAAAGTATTTTATCTACGATTGTAATGCCGTTCACAAATTAATAGGTACTCACTTTTTGAGATAGAACTATGTACCGTTCATTTTCAAAAATACAATTAAATGACTATTTTGATCGTAATCTCGATTTTGCTGTACTATGTAAAAGACACTTCAGAGTGACAAATCCACAAACTATATTTGTAAGAAGAAAGTTATAACAAAAAGTATTATCTCAGTAGCTAAAGCACCTCACTTTGAATTGTCCTTAACAGCTCGTGGCTTAAGTAAGAGAAATAACTGAATGTACATTAATAAGTAAAGTTTAGGACTTTCATTTGTGTGTGTATGTGTATGGATAGAGTATCGGTTCGTTGTGCATGTGTCTGTGTTCGGTACAATTTGCGCTGGACGGCGAGGCTCGCGTCGAATGTACATTTGGATAAAATGATAATTTTAGTGCCGTTAGATATTATCCGTTTCCCATTTTTGGAACATACATACTCTTGTAATTATAATGCATCGTCTGTACTTCATTGTTGCAATCATTTGTAAATAAATACTTTATATCGAGCTCGGATTTGTTTTCTTTATTTGTTTTGTAGGTTCTCGTGATCCGTTTAAATATTACGGCATGAGTGGCTATCGAGGAAAGAATGAGAAATGTTCTAATGTAAATAATTTCCTTCTTAGCCTCTTTAATTAAAGGCAAACGTCAACGTCATTGGCCGACAACTACCTACGTACAACAACTAGACGAAGCCTCGCCAACTATAATATGTCTTATAAAAATAATTGCCAAAGCCTCTAAGCCTTTCTACTGTGGAACAGGCTCACGATGTGATGTTGGTGCATGACCATTAAATGAAATTATTTCTTTTTAACATCAATATATTAATTAGGTACTGGTTAAAAATGTAACTTGTACGCTAGATTTGCGCTACCTAGCACAACGTCTGAGTGTTCTGTGCTGACTGACACTAGGTTGGAGATTGGGGTGCCGACTGAAATCTGGCTCCCACAAGAATGCTGACATAATATAAACTCAAGTGTGTGTCCTACACTACCCTTGATTAGTTTTTATGGTAGACACTTTATACTACGAGTATAAAGCGTATACTCGTTTGGCATATACTCTAGGAAAGTTATGAAAAGAAACATCCTAACTTTTATTTATACATAATTATAATATTGCTCTATAAATCCTAAACTTCTCTATAAGCTATTATTAAATATTAATAGTGTCGGATTTTGTTCCACGCCTAATAGAATAATAAGGCAATCATATTTTTCGGCGTGATTTTTCCAATTTCACACTCAACCCATAGACTAAATATCTTAGACTAAATAAAAAGTATAGACGGAGCGCTGTTAACAATGTAATGAAGCCAGCAAAACTACACCCAATCCTGTACGTACACGGTCTCACATACACATTTGACAACCAAACTACACCCAGATCATTAGTTTGTGACAGTTCGTCAATGGTGTATGACTTCCAAATAAATAATTGTTTATTACCTGAAAATGCCGAATTGTGTATTGAAAGGCTGCAAAAATCATTCCTCTAGGAATAAAAAGCAAGAAGGACTTACATTTCATACGTAAGTAAACATAAAAATTCATATATAATTAAATCAATTTCAACAATTGTTTGACAGCTTTCAAAACGAAAATGTTGTCACTAGTAAGCGCGAAAATAGTCCCCGTTTATGGGGTAAGTTATTAATGTAACGAAACGTAATGTAATGTAATCACTAATCACGTCCATTTACTTATTTCTATTTTTACTTTTAATATTCACCCAATTAATGTAACTTATTTAATTAAAAACTTTATTTAATTCTCCCTCGTAAATCCTTTTTTAAGGTTTTCTGTCCGAAATAAAAATATTAGAGAGAAGTGGATAGAAGTGATTCGAGTTAACCGAATTGAGCCACCATGGAATCCCACTATCCGCAGCCTAATTTGTACAACACATTTTGAAAATGATGATTTTTACATCACTAAGAAAGGACTTTGTCATGTGGTACGAAATGGATATCCAAAGGTTACGAGGTTCCAATGTTTCTATTATATTGTACTAGTTGTTACCCGCGGCTTCGCTCGTGTGGTTTTTCGTGATAAAAAGGATACGATGGCACTCTTTAGTCCTTCAACTATCTTCATACTAAAATAATATTTCCATAATAAGCAATTTAGAAAGTGTTTAAAACTCTGACGTTTCTGTCAAACATTTGATAGTAGCAATTTCATTTGATAACTAAGGACGTACGTCATACTGTTGCGTGCGCCTGTAATAATGCCATCTATAGCGCTTATTTGATTAATTTGATGGAAATGTGTTTTCCACTGGAAGTTTATCGCTATAAAAAGGAGGCTATTGCACTGGCTATAGTCCTTCAAATATCTCCATACTAAATATCACATCGAGCCGTTGATCTGATTTAATGTGAAAAAAAGACAAACAAACAAACAAACATACATACATACACACTTTCGCATTTACAATATTAATATGGATTCAGTAATGTAGGGCAATGAAGATTTTTGTTGAAAATTCCTAAAATTTTCATTATTATGCATTATTTTTCTCTCTCACCATGGCTAGTTATCGAACCTATGCCAATCCAAAAACAAAATCCATCTAAATAAAAAACGTTCTTGGGTAAAATCTCGTAAAACGTTTCGGAACGAAGTTACGGCACTTTAAAAATATTATTAATGCGAAAGTTTGTATGTTTGTTTGTTTATTTGTTTGTTTGTTTGTTACTTCTTCACGCAAAAACTACTAAACCGATTTTCATGAAATTTGGCACACACGTAGAGAGTAACTTGCATTAGCACATAGGATTTTATCCCTAAAAAATGTTTCTATGGGATGCCATGAGATGATTTTCTATTTTCCACGGGAATGAATTTTACGTGGGTGAAATCGCGGGGCGCAGCTAGTAAATAATATGTTTGCTTTTTTGTATCCATATATTATTTAAATAACAATCTAAACTTGGTCTCGGCCATGATAATAATAGTATAACCTATTAATCGCAATAGACCGGTTTGCCTTCTCCCAGTAGCTGGGAAAGATGGGGGGGTCTGCCCCCCCATCGACCACAAATACAGAGGCTTGAGCTTCCCAGTGTGCTCGCCTCTCATATCGATGAAGCTGCACTGACCTTCTGTCTTAGCATAGTTCTACCTAAAAGAAAAAAAAAATAAATCCAAACTTGTTTCTTCTTTCTACACTTACTCGCATCGTAAAAGGAATCGAGGTTTCGAACGACGCGACGCAGTGAATGGGTTGAAAGAAAATGCTAACGTATGTATTAACTTACCATTCATCATGTCCGTATTGATATATTCTGGGGTAGTAAGTTTTTACTACACGGCAACTCTCACTAAGCGCACACATGTTTTAAGGTTGTCAAAAAACTGGCTTCATTTGACTGTTGAGAACGCTCCGTCTATACTTTTTATTTAGTCTAAGCTAAATATACTTTTTATTAAGTCTATGACACAACCTATACCGCGAGCCGGGGTCCGAGGAGGTACCTCTCGCTTATACGATACTGGCGTAAAGTGACAGCTGTACTGTCGCGTATCGTGCTGTGTGTAAGTGGCAAGTGGCCCGTAGAGGGGCGAGAAGAAAGGAGGACAACGTATCTGTATAAATTCTATGCGGATAGCTATGAGCGTTGGTAGCCATGAAAATGTCTCCGACTGCTCGTTTGTCCCACTGGCCTTATGGCCTGGCTATACATATTCTTAAATCTCACTTGCTCATTGATTTCTACAGGCGCCAAAAAAATTCAATTACAATTTTTTTGCTTTTTTTAATCGACTTTGCACAATATTTGCAGCCGTTTATTATATTTGTATGATTTATAATTTAATGCGACCGATGCGAGAGGTATATGACCATGTCAGGACAATGATGATGATAGAGAGTAGGAGACAAGGATCTACTCTAGAAGCCTTCACAGAAAGCAAGTTGCTAGTAATAAAACAATAGTTTGTAAAGATGTATCATATTTATTATATAAATTGACAATTAAACTTTTAGTAGATCAGCATTAGCTGCTTGCAGTTCATAAATAAATTAAACATCACAATACGTAACAGATAAATATCTAATTTCATATACTTCTTTACCTCTTTGGCGTCTACTAGCTAAATACAAGTATATACAATATCGACAATAACCATTAGGTTTGCTTTGAAAGTACACAACAATCGTCTTTAATACAATACTGTTTAATATATCGTGCACATTACTCCAACGTTTGGTACTTTAGCAGTCCACCAGCTACGAGACAAATTACAATTTGCATTTCAAAACGGCTAAGATGTGAAGCATTCACTGAGGAAAGATTAGGGATGATACTTATATCGGCATGATAAAGCACTATTTAAAGACTAGACGTACTAGGTTGAAATTTAAAAACTGTATGAAATAGGCATTCCTCAATGAAGCTTTTTATAACAGGCTCTATTAAAATCCGTCCCTTATTTTAACCGCAATCAAAATTGACATTCCAAGACCCGACATATAATCTCTTTGGTTTCGCACATTCCATATTTACACTTTACACTGTATTTACACGCACAAGTCTCTTGATCGTCCACAACGCGATCAGATATAAAGATAGTCGTTTTTCGTTTCTTTACAGTAACTTATACTTGGAAACTTATACACTGGGCTGTATCTCTTCTCTCCGTCGGACTCTAGGGACAGGGCCGACAGGGACTTGGAGGGTTCGTCGTCGTCCGCCACCTC
>LUGF01004724.1:178120-192229 GCA_001625245.1 Calycopis cecrops
AAAAAAAAAAAAAAAAAAAAAAAAGCAAACCACTAACGTAATAGTATATAAATAATAAAGCATATCGTAAAGTACTCAGTACCTAGAGAGCATTTGATGATAAACAGCACTTGACAAAGTATCATTTTAAAGGATTTATAAAAGACAATCTAATGGACCAAATTCTATTCAAGTCCCTTTATTACTCCTTATAAACCAAAAAAACCATGACAAAATCTTCTTTGGTGGTCACGTGTCATACACTCATGTTAAGTGACAGATTGTCTCTTTCCCGGACGGAACGTTACAATTCAGTCTACAGACTATTGCGTAGACGTTCTGGCCACGAAGTACGCCATAAATTGTCTAGCATGATCAAAGATTGCATATGTGGTAGGATATGACCGGCAGACATGGTGATCTTCATCGGCAAAACAAAATAGTTTGTTACAAGAGATAAAACTCCCATAAACATCCACACAAATGAAAACAAAGAGAAGGAGAACTGCGTCCCATCTCCACCATCTGCAATGGATGAACGACGGCCTCTACATATTTCATGTAAGCGAGAAGTAACTCCCCGATCGTGTTGATACGATTCGCCTACAATACAGCAATGTCCACCTCTTGATGATGACAATAATAATGTTGTTGATGTCGATCATCACCAACAGCACGACAATGATGATTATGATGATGTTGAACATGAACAAGATGGTGGTAGTGACGAAGATGACGATGGTGATGATGATGACGATGATGTGGACGATGACAGTGATGGTGGAACGCATCTATATTCAATGAAATGATAAAATGTGCCACAAATGGCATTCAGCGTATTAGTTGGTACACGCACGCCGATGCATTAGCGCTGGTTTATTTATATAGAGTTTGAAACGCGGAGACAGGACGCCCTAAATTGGGTGAATGAGGTGTGACGCGAGCCAGGAAATTAGGAAATGGGAAGTGAGCGTGACGCGTGAAAAAAATTTAATTCTCGACCTTATGGTGTACGCAATAAGGGTGACGTGGATCAGCGCCAGTTTCTAATAGTCCTAAAAGAGTTGGCTTAATTTGTGCATCCGCCAGAATTCCGATCCGCGGCCAATCTTTGTGATTAGTGGTTCAAAAGAAACACCATTCGATTTACATTTCCTATTTAATCCTTTTCATCCAAATCCGAAGATAGAGTTATTAATTTACAATGACCACTACTCATATAGGTACAATTTACTCCACAATACAGAATGAGATACGGTAGACAGTGAGTTGAAAACACCCCTTAGAAAATCAATTTATTAAGTTGTAGAAAATTTAGTAAGAGGTAGTGTAATGAACCATTGCGACCAAATTAGACCGGCACTTTCGCAAATATACATCATGCTTACATAATACCGCCTAAAGAGTGATAGATAGGTACATTGTCGCGTTTTGTGCGAGCGAAAGGCTCCATTGCTCCATTGTTTGTCCTCCTATACTATAAAAAAACAGCTAAAGCAGTGCGTCAGCAAAAAAGTTCCTTTCTGGTGAATTATCAGTTCCAAGTGTAACATCTCATGAAGCAGTTAATATAAAGGACCTCATTAGTGTAGATTGTCAACATGCCCATATACGATCCAATGAAAATAACAGTAAAATTAAGGACAATATCGCTGCAGTAAACATTAAAGATTCATAAAGTTCTGAACGCTCGTCCATTTGAGTTTGCTTTACGACCGAACTGAAATGGGCCGCAACTGACAAAACACTGAGGTGTTTGTCGAGCCCGGTGGCCTTTTGTCGAAACATGTGTTCGATGGTGGAACGTCCAATATATATTTAACACAACTTTATGAATAGACATAAAGAGTTGGTGATTATAAATCATAACCATAGCACATTTGTTTGTTATATCAGCTATTGTTATTTGGTAATTGTGTTGAAGGTCAAATCGAAAAGCTGAAGATAATTGCATGTACGATAATTATGATTGAGGATGATGTGATTAATGAAAAGATAAATGACAAGAAATGGTTTATGGATAACTATTATTGGCACGGTTTTGATTTTGGTAAGAGATTTTCTGATGCAAGTGCTAACGCAAGATGCAATGTGAAAATGAAAATTAAATGAGTAGACTGTTCTGGTTGCATACCTATAGTATGAAACCTCGATTATCGTAACTTGTCTCTTACAAATATTTTTTAATTTTAAATTGTTAAAGTTCTGACTAGTTAATTTTGATAATACCTACAATACTTATAAACCATGGTGTAGATAGACTGACATAATTTGTAGCAATTCGTATGAATTAACTTTAACATGTATATAGGTACCGGCTACTACTTATAATTCTAAGAAAAAAAATTAAGATATTAAGCCTTCAAATAATCATGCGCTGTTATGGGTAATAAAATATCTATGATATAGATTTACACTAGAGTGATTAGACAAAGGATTCAAAATTTAAAAAAAAAACTTAATAGAAGACTTAAAAAGTAAAACAAATAATTAAATCACAGCTTAGAGTACCATATGGCGGCCGGGGCGTCACAAATAGCCGGGCCGGGTTTTAAAGGGTTGGGAAAAAAACGTCATAAAATACGGGGTGTGCGCAGGCCGCACGTGCTCGACATGCCAGGTGAACCGGATGCGAAGCTTAGCATCAAGATGGATCCTGTTTTGTCTTATTACACAATGACTACCATTCAAAACACGGTACCGAGGTATTTTAAAATTAGAATGCTATGTTCGAATTTAGAATTCGTTCTATTTTTATTATCCTTCACATATTAATTTATGTAACGGAATTCAACTGTTTTTTGGCTGATTTTTATACATATGCCACAAAAAAACTAAGTTTATGTAATTATTATTCGATGTAAAATACAGCACCGATTTGCAAAAAAGTATTTATTTATAGCTATGGATTTTATTTGGATAAAAACTTTTAGAAACTAATGGGCCGATTCTAAGAATGTTTTTATTAATTAAGTTAGTTTACGATTTAGGTTAGTGTACTATTCGGCTCATTCTATTTTCAGGTCAGGTTCGTTCGTCGGAATCTTTTTTGCTTTTTTTTTGTCAAATATTTTAACCAAATATAAAGGATCCTCGATATTTGGCCAAGCAGCATCTATTTGTAAAGGGACACTAGCAAATACGGCTATAGCCGTTTGACTTGATCGCCCTCGTGACTGGCCGTTTAACACAGTCCTGTGTTAAGTGTATCTACTTAGCATAGGCGACTGTTAATACATTCAAATGCTTTTTAAATTTTATGAATAGAATTAATGAGGAGTGTTATTCCGTTGAATTGTCGCTCGCTTGTGCCAAAAATCGACTTTCGGTTGGTCAATATTTTTTGCGAAAAATGGCATGTGGGTGTATCACGTGAAGCGATTAAGAAATAGAATTCAAAATGTATAAAGTAGAATTTACAATGTTTATACCTCTTATTAGACGAACAACAATCTACCTAAATCTATTATTATAAATTTACCAAAATTAGTTTTCTTATTTAAACTTCAAAAATTCGAACTATTTATATAAATATAGTACCTAATATTGATTCATGTATGTTGTATAACAAGCATATTGATGGATATCAACATACTTATGTAACTATATCAACAATATTTTTGTCAACGCAACTGCGTAACCTCTTGTGTTACAGCTGTCTGTGGGCGTCGAGTTCACTTGCCTTTCGGTGACCTGATTGCTCATTTGCCCCTTATAAAAAGTCATGTAATCTGATACCGAACTTCAAACTACAGGGGTATCATTATACAAACCATCTTGCTTCACTTACCTTAGCGTTGCGCTCCAAATAACATTCACAGAGTTCTTTTGAAGTGTGGCTTCGCATTCCTATCACATGATGTGATTGGAAAAACCATTTAGCTCTTGACTTAAAGGATAAGGATTTCCTTAACCTTTGGATTTAAATGGCATTTTGTACTTAGTGTGCTTAGTAGGTATGAGTTTATAGTTAACTATTCTATTAAGAGCTTTGATGTGCTACTTCGAACATACGACTAATAGATATAAAACTAATCGATAGGAATCGCTGAAGGTATACAGTTCAATATTTACATTTTAATTGAGGCAACCAGATCCTTGTAATTACTACCGACAACAGTAGTTGTCACTGCGACTGTATCATAGAACAAGATCCTCCCGGTCCTGATGACATCGCAGCCACTACCTTTTACTGTTGGACAACAACTTGATGGTTGACTAGGTAGGTACCACTGAGACTGCCTATTTTTATCGCACATCGTATGCTGGGGCTATCTGAGAGATTCCACGAAGCAGTGGCTATGAACAAAACACACACATCAACAAAGTACTAACGAATTCTTACATTTCCTGTCATATCGCTTACATAACAACCGTCCTTTATCTAACATTGGCAATGGACTCAGTCACCCGTTGTTTTAGTACCCAGAATTATTTTAAATGATTAAATAGTATGGAAATCTTTTATATGCTTATTACATTGATTACAATGATTATTTTGAGATAATTTCAATCAACTTATAGAAATTTGACATGTACCTGTAGGTATGATATGATGTACCTACGACAGTCGAAATGTAAGTCATTTCTAAAAGGAAATTCTTTTGTAAAGCATACATTATAATCGTTTAGGTAATTAATATGATTAAAATATTTATAATATATTTATATATAGTGATAGTACTCATTGTACAACTTCTAAATACATTACATTGTATATACAATGTTTACCTAAAATAAATAATAAAAAAAAAGCAAAACAATACAAGTGTGAAATGTCACGACGATGGTAAATGACATCGTCATCTGAGTCAAGGCGCCGCATGTCGGATATAATGTTACGCAATTCGATACGATCGTGAAAATCGCGTATTAATTCAAAATACGGGTCACTGGGCTCCTCCGAGACGAAACCCAAGAGCTGTCTTTAAACTGTGCGCTCTTCATTTTTGCAACTCGTAGGGTTGCCAATTTCAGCAAAATGTAGCAGTTAAGAAAACAAGAAGTACTGGAAGTTAATTAAAAATGATAAACGTGGCTCAAAAGCCATATGGCTTATAAACAGTAGGCATGCTGAATCGATATTGGAGAATGAATGAAGAAAAGAAAATGAATGGATATTTGTGTTTAATTGTCACATATTCCTATATGACATACACCTGCAAGCGTAGATTATGAACATTCGCAGCCTCTTAGTAATGTTTTTAATTATACTAACTACAAAGACTAGAAAATAAAAATAAATAAATACAAGATCCTAATAACTCCTATCAACACATTGCTATTGCTAACCCTACGAGCACAAAGGAACCGAAGTTAGTCGGGTGCAGAGTGCTGTGTGCGGCTCAAACGGAGCGGAAGAGGCGAGGTTTCCGAGAACTCGCCAGACCTCATTAGGCCGATATTGACTTAAATTATTTTTGTACATGTGTTACATAAACTTATAATTTGCTTAAGAAACCACATTAAACTTGTTACTATGTAGTTGAGGAATCTGCATCGAAGTTAAAAAGAACTGTAGTTCTTTTTACTGTAGCCTTTGTAAGCCTTTCAAACTGTATACATGCAATTGTGTGTGATATTATCCTAATATTAAATAATATATATACAAATCTATATATATAAAACTCAAGCGTGACATAGCCATCTATCAACGCACAGCCCAAACCCCTAGACGGATCAAGCTGGAATTTGGCATCCAGGTAGATGTTACGACGTAGGCATCCGCTAAGAAAAGATTTTTAGAAATTCAACCCCTAAGGGGGTGAAATAGGGTGTTGAAATTTATATGGATTTCTTAGAAATTAACGCGGGTGATACCGCGGGGCACAGCTAGTATTAAAATAAAATTGTGACACACTAAACACTTCTGATACTTCAGTCCTCCACTCTTCCCATGGATATGGATCACAGCCGCTGCAACGTAGACAGTATGCGAATCGCAATAAAAACGCAATAAACTGAGGAACCTTGTTGAAACATATCCATTGCTATTCTTTAAAACGCAACTGTAAAAGCTGGGTGTGAATTGGGTAACAGTTAAGAAAGCATGTATCTTGTTTACAATACTAATAACACGGAATGCTTGCGGATGTCGTCATCGCTTCCTTGTCGTTCCAGCCGACTAATAACTGGTATGTGGACAAATTAGCAACAATTGTAAGGTATTACAGGTTTCAAAGTGTGGTCTATAATAAAATGTGTGTATTAACACTTATTTGGGTACACAAAACTGTGGTGTGGTACCTGTGTTTGTTTTATTTTTATAACTCAACAAACAGGGAGTTGAATCTTTTGATACCAATGGACATCCGCAAAACCGGTGATGCCCCTTGGACATCCGCAAAACCGGTGATGCCCATGGACATCAGAAAAACTGGTAATGCCCATAGACATACGCAAAACCGGTGATGCCCATGGACATACGCAAAACCGGTGATGCCCATGGACATCCGCAAAACTGGTGATGCCCATGGACATACACACATCCAGTGATGCCCATGGACATGACACAACCGGTGATGCCCATGTACATACACACAAACGGTGATGCCCATGGACATACACACAACCGGTGATGCCCATGGACATACACACAACCGGTGATGCCCATGGACATACGCACAACCGGTGATGCCCATGGACATACACACAACCGGTGATGCCCATGGACATACACACAACCGGTGATGCCCATGGACATGTATAGCGGTGTGTTAGAATTGCTAAATAAAGTATTTTCTATTCTATGCTATTCTATTCTACATACGCAAAACCGGTGATGCCTATAGACATACGCAAAACCGGTGATGCCCATGGACATACGCACAACCGGTGAGTATGCAGATGCGTTTTCCAATCACAGCAGTTAGAGGTCTGGATATCCAGACTCTCACAGACCGCACGATACACGACGTATCGAGACATAACCGTAGGCATAACATAGGCGTTCGAAAGACATTTTCACGGTCTTGCACGCCTGATCACGGTAAAATAAGCTAACAGAAAATGCTTTACTAGCATAAGTTAACGACACCACTTTCCTGTGACCATTCAGTCTGTAGCAAGGAACTTATCTACAAACATACCCACAGGCAGTCTGGTACAAATGCAATTGTCAAATAAGTAGTAATAATAGATTGAGAGCATTCTCTGTATATTGTACCAAGGTCAAGTTATGATTGTGACGTGGACCTCGCATATTTTGACATCCGGCAATGACGTACTGTACCTACTGTGAGATTTGCGTAAGTTAAACACATACCAGTAAATAGATCCTGGTTAGCGTTGTTTTTTTGTTCTTTTTTTAAGTAGATACTAAACTGATAGTAGACTTAATTTGAACGTTAAACAATAACAAGAAAATAGTCACTGTACATATTGTATCTTATTAATGACTCAGTGCACAATCACGTTGGCTGGCCTAAGTAGTCAGAATTCACGTTTCGGAATTCCGATTCGAAAAATCGATCAGACGCGACTAACAATTATTTTTTCGAAATTTCAGAGATTTCGAGCGGAAAAGTAGCGAGTAAGTAAGTAGTAGTATTGTATGTGTGTGATAGGACCATCGTTTTGTAATTTACTGCGTTGGAAATCCCGAATCGACATTCCGAAACGAAATTTTGAATGTATGTGGCCGGCCTTACCCTTTGATGGATTAATTAACATTATCGAACTACAGTCGCTTCGCTCACCTTGTAAAGATACTAAGAATTGTGTACGACTTAATCGAAGGAGCGTATACTTTGGATGAAATATTTCGACAGCCTTGTTTCAGTCGTAGGCGGCCCACGGGCAAAGCGTAGGCTGAACCATTGAACACCTACTTTAGAGCTTAATTCGCACTTATGACGATATATCTGTCAAAGTCGACTTGTTTATAGCATTATCCAGTGTTCCAAGTTATTTTTTAAAAGGCCTGATGGTAGTATAAAACATTCACTATACCAATGGATATGCCAATAATTGAAAGCTAGTATGTTACATAGCAGCCGATTGAGCCAATAGCTACCTACTATAACGACTGCCGGGACGGGTGTGGTTTTCGGCGTAGCTCGATCCCCTTTGCAGTGTTACCTAAAAATATCTGAAAGTCCTAATCGAATACTTCCTAATTAGTTCTATGCCATCTGGCTGAATCGGAGATAAATATGAATACTTGATATTATTTTCAATGCATTTATTTCTGAATCATATTATATAAGATACATTTTTCTTGAGTATAAAATCGGAAACCTAGCTAAGAGAGTTCATCATTCGTTCAAACCATTTCTCGTTATATCGAGACTTGTAGAATCTTTTTCTGACAAGAAAAAATATACGTTCTATATTTCAAAATTCGCATTTATATTCTTCTAGCAAAAATATGTCAAACAAAGAGGTCTTAAGTGATATGTAAGCATGGAGGAAACTCCATACGTTACACTACTATCAAATAGTTTATTTTTCTCATAAGGTATCGCCTTGAAACGACTGAACATATTTTAGGTCTGGACTATATTTAGGACCAGGGTCCAGGACAAACCCGATGAATATATGTACTTATCACAAATCATACAACTCTTCCTGCGTAAAAAATTATGATGTATAATCGGATGCGTTTAAAAAAATAAAAAACATAACGTAAAGATGTATCCTTTTCTAATTGTAGATTAAAAAAGTGGTAACGCCATTTGAAATAAAAAACCTATTTAGATTGGTTTTTTATTTAGATGATTGGTTATATTTTAGTGTTATGACCTACGGTCGGTTACCACGGTAACGCTCGAGCGCCGTGTCCGCCGCGCCCTTCCAGGGACATTCCTGGAAGCCTCTGGACCGTGTCGCATCCAAACCTGAACGTGTTTCTTTTTTTACATCTCAACCATAGATGCCGGTGAATCATAACCCACAAAAAGTTACGATTTCACATCACGCAGCAGAAATGTTTGGTGCATTTTATCGTTTTTTTTTTCGATTGACGTGCTTAGAATTTCATAAAATTCATCGACCGGGAATTTTGTAATGATTTACATTACACAATTGCATTGAAATGAAACAGATTCATTAAAATCCAGATGAAATTCATTTGCATATACAATGTTTATATAATAAAACATACAAACAGACAACAAGAAAATTCTCTACAATTGGTTTAAATTCAATGTAAGTAACTAAGACAATCCGATTGTCTAGAGCTTCAAGATTGACAGAAAGCTCAATCATATCTAATCTGTGGTATTAGCAATAGGTTCTGATTAGAGATCTAGATACACTCTACAGTACTTGAGAAGTTATAGAGTCACACGTAATGCAATGTAGTAAGTACCTCGGCACAAGCCATAATTTTCCTTAACCACCAACTGTTGACGTAATTCGTACGTACTATGACAATACTTGTGTTATGAAAGACTTTTTTTATTGGAATGAGTTTACATTGTGTCTACATTATTTCGCAGTAATACGCGGTGAGGGTTACTTCATTATCATGATCGGTTTTAAAGTTTTGGAAGATGTTTGTCGCAACTGTTATTAGGAATCGGTTTGTAGAAATATCTGACAACACCAGATTTTCTTATATTTAAATTTCATAACTCTGCAGTTATGAAATTTAGTTTTCAATTCTTAATAATATCAATTCTAAACTCTTAATAATTATTAAATAATGTATCGTCTTGTTACAACATCTATGCTCTTTGTTATTTAAATACCTAGTGATCATTAAATAAGATTTATTATATTATTACACCTTAATCTCTTATCATTTTAATCACGTCAACAGTGATCCGTTCAAATCAAAATTTACTACAGCTTAAACATTGCTTTTTGCTGCTTGAGTTCAATACAGTACAACTTTACGTACAGCACGTCTCGCTAAAAGACAAGTCATTTGCACTCAACTCTAATTAACATATACCGACTGTTGTCGCGAAATACACTTTACTGCTTTATCTTATGTGCTATAATCACATGAAGACGAGCTGTGTGCAGCGGACGATAGCAAGGTCGAACGCTGACTTTGAATCGCATGGCAGCACCGGCTAATACCCGTTTTTCATGTTAATCTTAACATATGTAATATAAAAAAGGAATTCATTATGTATTTTAGTAATCTTATTGCTTTAAAGCATTTTACCAAACTTCTTAAATAATATAGTAGTGCAATTGTTTTTTAAATTGCTGGAGCTTCTTCAATGTAGAAGTCGCTGAAGTGCTTAAGTAAGTTGATAAACTCCTACGCTATTTAATCGCCAACTTATCTTCAATAATCTACGGTAGACATGTCACAGGACATGATTGAGTATTAGTTATGAGAAGTATTAAATAGGTAGTTTTGTAGGATTTTTGTCTTACCTAGTTCGTACCTATAATATGATAGACAATAATATACTTATACATATTACTAATTATAATAATTTTATAAAATAAATTATTGTAAAATAATAGTTGTTTATTTGCCTTGAATAATTGAATGTATTCATAGTAATTGTATTCTCTAGATAGGAATATTATAGCGTATGAATAACAACATAGCTACGTCAGTGTAATATCATTGTGGTCAACAACAAGCTTTTACATCCTTAATCCTTCAGTCTATCAGCTTTGAATAACTTGGTGCGATTAGAACGTTCCGCCGCTGTCCACATGAGACCAAGGCTGTGGAATCGAAAGTGACCGCACTGTATGAACACATCGGAAAACTAATACCATGAAGACGGGTATTTCCATGCGGGTTACATATATGCACCGTAGGCAAAATAGGCAACGCCGTAAACTTTCGATATTGTGACATAAAACTTAAAGTCTACAGATAATTAGGACTAGGCTAAACGTATTAAGTTTTAAAATGTTTAGATATTTCAAGCATTTTGAAAAATGTTACTATCGAGCGCACTGTGTAAATACGTGAAAACTATTGACACCATATTACGCTGTCTTAAAATTAAGTATTACACTGCAAAACATTACACAATATTAACAAAGTCTTAAAAAACTACCTCAATGACACATCATGTAACTACATAGTTAGCATGTCCGTTATAATTAATTATTCTTAAATGCGATTTAGTAATTTATTTGCTGACGTTATTAGAGGTATGCCATTAATTTCCTATACAAAGACTGCCGTAGCAGGTAAACCCCGAGGTGGTGCAACCAGCTAGTGTCGCGTCTGGCGAGTGTCGGTTCTGGGAACGACGAGGTCACACGGCGCGTGCCACTTCACTCACGAGTTCCTACTGAATACTCAAGTGGCCAATTACTTGATGGTTAACCACTGGCATCGTGTATTTAAATCGTGTACTTGTCTTTAAATAGCCGGGAGATAAGTTGAGTACAAATATACAAAGGCGAGTTACATTTTATTTTTACACATTTTGGATGCGAGTTTATTGCTTAATATTAATGGCCTGTGCTGACGAGGGATTTTAGTCCGCGGCGTAAAAAAAATACGCCCTGCGAATAAAAAGTCCCCCGCGGATTTACGGCGTACTCAACGCACACGGTGTGCGAACATATTTTGTTGCCGGGCACGTACCTCACTCTCGAGATCATAACGCGGACTAAAATCCTTAGTGTCCGTTGCTTCGCCTAGTCACTAGAGTTATATCACTTTCGGGGACTCCCGCATATTTTTGCCCGGTCCGCATTCTGCCTGTCCTCGCTTATTCGGGGGACTTTTTATACGAGGTACTTTTAATCCCTCGTTTGCGTTTGCATACAGTTGTAAGCGTTCTATTTTAGCGGACAAAAAAGTCCGCGGACCTCGTATGCGCTGGCCATAAGGTTTAGCTAGTGATAGCCATTGTAACCGAATAGGCTGACACCGGCCGGCGAGGTAGCTCACGCTCCTATGCCTCCAAGTGATAACTAGTCATTTGCGTTTCGTGCGATTTGTAAGTTCCCGTTGCCCATTGCAAGGACATAATATTTATGTAGATGTTTATGGACGTAGTCACAAATAGTCTCAGACTAAAGGTTTGCACGTTTATGTTAAAAAAAACTCCACTTATACTAGAGGTCCCGGGAACTCGTAAAAAAAATTAAAACGTAATTTTGTGTATTTTTTCATTTGACATAATTTAACATAAATCCATCTGGACGTCCGGGCACTACAATGACACTTCCGGTGTAATATGGACCCGTGCGCTTTATTTAAATAAATTGGTCGCGAACGCAAAGGGCTCGGCGCCCTACGTCCGTCATCCGGGGTAGGGATGTCACCTCGCTTATTCAATTGAGACTATCGATAAATATTCTCACCATGTCAACCGTAACGCATATTACGTACGGTTCGATAGTATACGTAACAAAACGAGATCGGATGAGTTTACAAATGGATCAATATTTTCTACTTATTATTTAATTGTTATCTTAAACAAAATATCCTTAGAAAAATATACTTAATTTCATATTTCATGATAAGTATTTCATCATGAAAAATAAAAACAATTGACACAATTAACAAACGTCATTCGTCATTAATGCTTTAATCAGAACGTATAACTTATATAAAATCTGGAGACCTAAATACAGAGAGCAACAAGATTTATTAGAAATATTACAATTTATTAGCTGTTATAATTAGCGCAAGGCCTTGAGGTTGCCAGGTGAAAGTAAAATCCGGAAGAAATATGCGCAGGACAGCTTTATCGGTTCAGGAATATAGTTGCTCTACATTCTGTACGATTTTATTACGGATCCAATTAAACTAGTATCTATTTAACAGGTCTTGAGTTGAATTCGGACTTACATAAAATTTCAAATCAATCTGGGGAAACCTCTTTCTTGCCAACACAGACGAATCACGACCGGACCGCAATTTATATTTAGTCTACTATATAAAAAAAGTTAATCGATTAACGTCTTAGCATGGTTTTACGCCTTCTCTGCTATAAAAATATGTTTACAATTATAACGTCGTTTTAGAAAAGATTTACATTTTTATTTTTAAATATCTCGTAACTATAGATTGTTTTAGGATAAAGCTCTGTGGTAGTGTACCATATGTCCATCTAAAGGTGTTACATATAAAATATCGATAAACCTGTGAGACATTATCCCCCTCCCTACGTATAGTTAAGTTAATTGGACGTACGTAATGGACTTCCGATAGCATCAAACAAACAACGCGCGCGCATGCGGCGCTGTTATCAAACGTCAAAGTTCAACTGCGACCGTGAAACGCAATTACATGCATTACACCATTAATTACTCAATGACTATAATGCAATTCACCAATTATACGGTCGTATAACACTTTTGGGTAACACTGAAACTGTTACGTGTGTTGCAGTTACAATCCATCGGTGAAGTGGTAGCGTTGCGAGCTGGTATAATATGTTATGTCAACAATTGCGGGTTTACATTCCTATGAGGCTTGTAAATATCGTTTTTATAACCAATGGCAGCGGCACTGAAAAGGTTACTATAAAATGTTATTGTTGAAGTGAAACTTCTATACGCGCGTGATAGATATAAATAATATAAATATCTCCATATACAATATATGTACATAAGACTATTGTGTTTAAAATGTGGAGGTCTAAACAATGACTTGATTTGTAAAGGTACTCTTTGATAAGTGAAATAACGCACCTGCGATGGCACCTGCGATGCCACCTGCGAATATCATCTATTTGGTATTTCTTAAATATCTATTATTTTAAAGCCAACTATATAAGAGTAGAGTAAAAGTGTAATTAGTTACCTACTACGCCAGTGTAGGGGCCGCGGCCCCCGACGGGAATATGCCCCCGCCGGTTACCAACAACCCACCAGCCACTAAACGCGCCAGGGCGAGATCCAGGGGTGAAAGAGGGAACGATAATAAATCGCCCCCTTCCAAGAAGGCACCCGCCTCTTATGCAGTCGCCGCCAACACCGCAGCGCCCTCTACATCCCAGCCGACTCCGAGCGGCACAACCACAGACACTCCTGCGCCGCAAGCCAAAGCGGTGCCTAGGTACCCCCCTCTAGTGGTAGAAAAACTAACCAACTGGACTTACCATTTCCGGGTCCTTCGTGATAAATTAGGTAGGAACTGCAGCGGGCGCCCGTATGGCCTGGGCGTCCGGTTCACACCGAAGGATGAGGAAGAATACCGGATTACCCAACGGTACCTGTCCGACCTGGAGAAGTCGGAGGGCC
>LUGF01004724.1:209876-224798 GCA_001625245.1 Calycopis cecrops
CTTTCACTAGGAAATGTGCTCGTCCATCCATAATCACTGGCAAATCAAGCGCATCGTGTATTCCTAAGTAACAATTACCGACATAATTTTGTGCGTAACGAAATCTTTTTTAAAACCAACCGATACGTAACTAGGTAGGTACTGTGCCTGTGTAGTTTCAGACAAATACTTTTTTACGGTATAAAAGGACAAACGAGCAATCGGATTTTCATGACTTCTGACACCCATAGACATCCACTAGACTCTTCCTCCCTCCATGGACCACCGACTACTAAAACACCACACGAAACGCGACTATATACGTACGTACTACGACAAAAACCAATATTTATATTATATAACAGATTTAATTTGCATAGGAATCTAGGTGATCGTGCAGGTAGGAGGTCAATGACAAATGCATAATAATTTAATGGGTAGATTGTAATTCATACATAGAATTAATAAAGTTGATAAAGGACTAAGTATGTAATAAGTAATCATTGAGTCTCTATCAAGAACATTCCATTGCAGCATGCAGAGTGCATGTGATTCGCAAGAGTCCACGGTCAACTGACGACGGTAGGCGCTGGAGAGAACTGCATCTGTACATCCAAGTGGCAGGTTGTACAGATGGTAACTCTGTTCGTTTGCCATCTATGTAAAAACACTTATTTTTTGTTTCATTCTACTAGCGAAAAAGCGCAGCTTTATGAGGGCTTGCGAGATTTTTAAGCCTGTATAAATATTTCTTATATTTTTTATTATTATTATTTAATAATAGATAACACATCTAGACATATATTTAAATTATTATGCTAAAGTCCAAATGTCGTAAAGTTTTTCCGTAAAGTGTACCACAAAAACGTACTGGCAGTGGGATAGTGTGGGCTCGCTTTGCTGGTCCAACTCGCCCGCATGTAATGTGTAACATTTGCGTACCTTATATAAAAAACAAGATAAGTAAGCACTAAGCATACTGTACTATAGAATATGGAGAGCGTAACGTAACGTTACATTGACTTGTTTCATTTCTTTTGCCGCAGCATTTAATATTTAAAAACCCAAAACCGTTTCCGACGTCTTAATTTATTGACCAAATCGTATATAATAAAAAAACGTACGTAAAAATTTATTGGACTCACACCAGACAGGATATGGAGTTTCTCATTACACTGTAATAGGAACATTAAATTATTATTTTTATAGCAAATTATAGCTAATGTAAACTTATAATTGTTCCGATCAACTCATTTAATTTTTTGGAGACTATCGAGACTTTTATGTCATATTTAAAACGTTATGCGATCTTTACACCATCTTCCTAGATGATCCATTGAGAATTCCGACAGTTCGTACAAAATAAATAACCACTCTGCGACAATTATAAGTCATTGAAAAATGAAAACTTATAACACCAGTCTCACCTGCCCGGCTCTACCATTGCTGCTACATTGGCACTATCTTAAAAAAATTCTTGCTGACTTTCCGCATGTGTTTTCTTCAAAGCACAACTCGAATACGTATTTCTTAAATTACTAGGAATGCAGCAGTTCTCAGTGGTGATTAAGAGATTCAGGTCGACCGACACTACTCAGGACAACTGGTAAATACAGGAATGGGACATTGCATCATTTATACTATGACTGTAGTCTTCAAATACGTACGATGACCGTTTTAATTCTTTTTCAATGTTTTGTTTATAGAAATCTATCAATAGAACAACGAGGGAAAGTTCGCATGTTACATTAATAATACATATTACATAAGAATAGATTTTACAAGCATATGACATGCGTATGCGTAATTTACCCATATTCTATATTACCAAAACCATATTAATACATATATGAAAAATCGCGAGAAGCAGAGAAAAAAAATGTTAGTGTGAACTTCACATGAAGGTCGCTTGAGGTGGTTGGTTGGTTGGTTGCTTGGATGTATAAATATTTATAAATATGTGTTTATATTATATACATTTCTATTAATAGCATTGCTTTATTTTACATATTATAGGTATATTTACATATTTGTACAGAAATGTTAACCATTGTTAAAGCTCAACTCATTGCATAATGCAATAAAACTATAACAACTAAAAGAAAACATTATTTCAATAATTTATTTTTCATAAATAATTAATAAAATACATAATAAATAAATAAAATAAAAAAACAAAAGCAGCGAGTTCACTAGCACTTACGTATGTGTATGGAACACAGCTTTGGGTAATTGTATGTTACTTAAATCCACCGCCAACGGAAGCAGCCTACAATCTAAATGTGCAAAAAATAATGAAAACCACCGCGAGTCATACAAATGAAGTGAAGCGGCCACAAATGTTAAGCAATGCAAAGAGAATTATCAATCAAGTCCATAACATATTGTTCTATTCTTAAACTAAAAGAAGTATGCTTATATGCGAATGTTTATGTTTAACGTAATATTGATACAAATTCCTTCGAGAGTTATTAACATCGACAGAATAACACAACTGTTACTAACATACATACATACATATTTATTATCACGGACGTAGTAATAATTTAAGGTTGTATTTTAGAAAAAAAAATTGTGTATGATATCCCACCAAAGCATTCTGATTTAATACTACCAGGGTCGTTTTATCAAAAATATTAAATTTTATATGTATTGGTAGCACATACAATTCTCCAAACTCTACGCGCTCTAATTCTACGAACATTTGAGAGAATTCCTAGATTGACTGTTTTACTAACGTGACGTATAATAGTCGTAAGATGAGAAATTATCAACCACAATACTTCTTGTAATGCCGATTGTCTATGTATCTGTCAGTATCAAGAATCTATGAGTTCTCTTCATATTTCGTAAGTCAAGAGTTACAGTTTATCACTTCAGACATCGATCCAAGAAATTAACATTGCATCGAGACAACGTAGCATTATCGATTCCATCGATGTCCGAGACCCAACAATTATACCCAGACACCTTTATGTACGTGTTCAGAGTATACATTATATCAAATGTATAAGAATTACTAAAAAACAAGAATTTTACATTGTTATAGATTCACAGATAAGCCCTTTTTGATATACCAAAATTAAAATGACATCTCCATTCTTCTACTATCTCTAGGGATTTATTTATTGATAGGTATACGAACAGCGAATAAAACAAACTACCGTGAAATAAATATTCATATTAAGAAAGAAAATCGAACTAACAATAATTATGTTGTCTAGAGTCTACAGATGATGGACGGTGTCAGTCGACAAGATGCTTTACTACCAATTAATAAAGATATTTCAATTTCTACTCGTGTATGTGTCACACAAATTTAACACCTATAACATAACTATATGACACAAAATCGATTGAGATATTAGGATTAAATAACGCGTGAAAATTTCATATTTTACACATCGAAGAGCCAAAACGTCGTAACATAAATGTGTGTTGGACACGACATAATGGAAACTTCGATATCTCCAGTATATTGTTATTCGTGTCGCGTGCAAATATCTTTAGTGGCACTGGAATCCTACGCACCAGATGCGAATTAAGGTTTATGGCTTCAAAAATAAAGGCGAGTATCGTTTGAAAATTTACGGCTATTGTTCGCGATCGCCGAATTAAAAACTTGGCATTTTCGTCGCGTCTGTTTCTTGGAATACTGTCACGTGAGCATAAGGGCTGTAAGGCTTATTAAAAAATGTTCCATAAACAATAAATCACATAAATGCATGAAACAATAAAATATAAATATGCTTAAAACAATCATCGGATATAGGAGAGTTGTTGAAATATAATTAATATAATTTCATTGGATGTTTTAGGTAACATAGTAATATAATTTTTGGTAATTGGAACATGTGCCAGCATTGGATATAGATAATTCTTTTAGATGTTAAGCTTTAAAGTTAAAAAAATAACAGCAGTTTATGTGACTTTGTTTTTATTTTAATTGATAAAAATCTGTATTTTAATTGTCTTTACCGCATATTTTGTTCACTAATAAGCCTACTATACCAAAATGAGTAGACCTGTTTGCTGAAAAATTTCCAAAAACCCTTTAAATAAATGCTAAATGTTTTAAATTTACAAACTGATAAAAAGGCACAAAATATGTTTGTTTGTAAAGTTTCTTAACTTCTCAAATACCTAAGTAATTGCAGATAATAACTGTTAATCTCTCTTCGTCTTCCATTACAAATAATGTCGCAAAACCGCACACTTTCTCACGGCCCGCAGTAAACCTGCAGCAAAAATAGTACAAAGTACGAGGCATGCGAGAGATTCCGCTGTATATGGATCTCATAGAACAAGATTGTCTGCGATTCGACTGCGATGATTCAATACCCGGGGTTATTTATAGCCCAGCCCACTTATTTTTTTTTATATTTTTTTTTGTTTGTTTTATAATAAATTATTCAAAACATTTATCGTAGCGTAAGGTCATCAATATTAATTAATGTGCATTTATTAGAATTGGATATGCTGAGAAGATCTAAGACGTAGATGAAACATATACACAAAATAAAATTGTACTGTTACTTTTATTTCTTGCCTTCTTCTTCGTACTTCACATTTAATAAAGTCTTTTCAATTAAAATATTTTTATTTAAAGCATATTTCTTTTTTGTGTCTAATCTTATATATCGTTTCATTCAAAAATATTTTTTTTTATTCGTTCAAAAATCTTGTGTCATCATCAAAATCTGGTAGTATTTATTTTCATATTCTTCCGTAAAAGCTTGACCGATTTTATCATATATTTTTTTGTGCATACTCCTTAGGTTTGAGGTATTCTTAAAATATATTCCATGTTCCATTTATAATCCGATTTTTAAATTTCACTGAATCGAGTAATACATCTACACAGTAACTAATATATGAATGCTACAGTGAACGAGACTGCATTCTTCACCTTATGAGTACGTAGTGGTGTACTTAGGACTCATCGCGTCCGCTTGTCGGCCATTATGTGTTTATTAGGAAATAATTGATGTTTCCCGGATTGAGCTCAAGAGGTAACATTTTAATGATTATAATTCATGAGAAATTGTCGCTGGTACGTAGAAAGCGTGTCTTTATACAGAGGACAGAAGATTATAAGGTAATGATGAAAAAAGTATACCATGACCCAAAAACGTTGACATTATGATAGTCACAGTCAAAAACAATGTGCGTATTCTACGCCATTGTCCATCTTATCTTTACTAATATAAAATGGGCTTTACTAGTTAAAGTTAAAAAAATGACAAACTTCATTTACCGGTTCTTTTTGGTATGAGTTAATGTACCTTTTATGATATTATTGGAAAGGCTAATCAAAAAGAGATTAGATCGCGGTTTACACATTTACACACAATTTAGTTTAACTGGGTGCTTAAGTTTCGTATAACCTACTACCTATAACATTCATTCATATTTATCTAAAAATAAACAGATGACATCTGTTTATTTTTGCGTATTAATGAATGTACCTATCAATCGACAACTCATTCAATTTATCTGTCTTGCAGATTTAAATGCATTAAGCAATTAACAGTCCAAATTGTAATGGAAACTCTTTGTTTCTATCATTACTGTGGTAGTAATAATTAAAAGCGGTAACAGATATATCACAACAGGCGATGCTTCAAAGTTTCAAACGCCTTAATTCAATCGGCAAATAAAAATTTGTATCTTATTTAATCTTTTTATTTTAAGACGTCCGTTTGTATAAGCGGTTAAAGGCTTAAATATAGTTCTAACAATTAAACTTTGATTTAAATTTTATAGTAAACTTCAAAAGTTAGCAACACTGAAACTCTTATCTTGGGATAAAATCAACCTAACGATAAATATAATAAAAACAAGCAAAAAATAGCATTCAAAAGTGTGAAGTTTAATAAATTAAATTATCCTTTCAGAAGATCTTTGTCATCCATAGATTTTTTTCGTTTACAATATACTGTTTTAATATTACGTCCATGTGAAGAAATTTCAAGGAAGCAACAAAATGTGATACGTTTAATGCGATACGTTATGAAGAAATAAGATTTTCACTAATAAACTGCTCATTGGCTCGTACTATCTATGTCACAAATATTTTTTTATAATTATATGCTAATTATATTTACAAATATTACATATATGTACTTAATATGTGATATTTGCACTCGTTTCAACAAAATAAATATAAGTTTTTTTTTTTCAATTTCCTGTCGTGGGGGCATTACAGTCGTACCACCGGATTTGATTAATGATAAATAAAAATACCAGCACAATATTCCGCTGCTATCAGTTTGTTTGCGCTTCATCGATTTGATGTACTAACTGTGAACGGCGGGCTCGCCCATTTAAAATATATGCCAAAAGAATATCTAATTCATTGCAGCAGAAAAGTGAACTAAAGTACAAGACATTTAGAATAGTGATTATTTGCTTGTGACTATACCTACTCGTGTGTTTCTCTGTTTCAAATGAATTGTTTCGAACAAACCAATAAGGAATTCGCCAAGCGTAGAGCCTGTAATGATACGTCAATTGTGTTAATAAGCAGTCAATTGTCTCAACACCAAAATTGCGCTATCCGTTTGATTTAATAAGCTTCGTTCCTAAAAGTATCAGCAAGGCGATCTTCTGTGTTAATTGCATTCAATTAAAGGCCAGTTAGATCCTGTCCTTGCGCGCTTCCCACTGCCTGTGTCGCTTTGACGTACAATAAAAGAATTAAGAATATTGTTGAATTGAATTTCCTTGACCCCGTAAATTAATATTTCATGGAACAATCGTGTTACATAACGTATCTTATCAATTATGCTATGATATTTACTTATAAACATGAAAATGATTCATATGGTGTAATAAAGTGTAATTATGTAGATAGGATATTATAAAAAAATATTTTTATTATATTTTTACCTTTTTTAACCACTTCAGTAGGGAGTTTATACCTAACTACAAAAGTTATTGTATTTTACATATATTAAAATATATTTTCTTGCGACACTTCATCAGGTATACTGCCAATTAGAATCGCATCTTAATATATCAGTTTTTTATCCAACAGCTGACTACAGGGTCTATGAGGTTTACTGACTTCGATAAAAATAAAAAGTGTGTTAGAAACTCAGTTGTAGTTGTTGTGACAAGCCAACAATCCAGAACGCGAGAACGTCTCAATCAAAACGAAAAATATCCGGATTGGGCGTTTGTTAATCCAAGGTTTTCGTCTGCCTTGTCCCACTTGCGCCCATTGTATTGTTTGTGCAGATAAGACGTTAGCGTTTGTTAAAACGGTCAATGACCAACTGGACTACACGCTAGGTTTTAATTAAACGTGAAATAAGCGACGTGTGTGTTAAGATTTAAGTTGAGACGCTAAATAGTTGTCGTTGCTATTGCGATATCAAACCAAACTCGACAAAATAATAATGCTAGATTTATTTTTAATTAAGTTTATTAGTTAATTCTTAATATTATCGTTGAGATTAGCTATAAGTTGTGTATGTGATCTTTCTATACACATTTCTTGTCCCGCTCTATCATTATAAACTAAATGTTTTAAAATCATTTAACATTCAAATTAATATATCATCCAAACTTTACTTTTATTAATTACTTTCTATTGTGTAAACTTTATAGTTTAATCAAATGTGTGTCACATAACTCACGCTTATCAATGTACATAAATATAAATTAAAACGTTGTCAAAATTGTTAACGTGACACAACAAACATAACCAGCGTGAAAGTGTCGATAAACGACGAACATTGTTGGGGTCATCCGATAAACTTGGATCACATTTTCCCGTAATTATTTTAAAATGAGGGTAATATTTTTCCGGGTGTAACCTATCTCTAAAGATAACACGCGCATTGTGAAATAGGTAATAAAATACGTAGGTGCCTATAAAATATGTTAAACGTCATAAAACTATCGACTATCAGACACGTTAAAGTATACCACAAACCAGGACACACCAAACAATGTGGCTGCCTGCAGTTTATGTCTTGTGCATTAAAAATGAAGTGAAAATAACATTACAAGGCGTATACAGAAGACGGAACTAATTTAAGCGCTTGGAACCCATAAATGTTGTAGCTAGTCCTAGTCAAATATAAAATAATGTACCAAACAACTTCCAGCTATCTCAAAATATAGCATCCAATAATAAATATAGTATATTTATAGAATTAATTTCCAACTTGAGTACAGATGTTAGAAAGAAATCACATTAAACATTGTACAAGACGTGTGTTGCTCTCAAATACAGATTGGTAGCGCGTCGCGTGACGGATGAGTAAGCTATGGGGCAGGCAGCTGCTGGCAATTGAAACAAATGAAGTCGGCGCCATGCCCCGCGGCCGAGATCAAATCTAACTCAAACAGTAACAGAGATAGCTCTATTTGTGCTCGCGAATATGGAGATTAAAACGTTTACTCTTTGTAACTAGCCTCGTTAGTGAAGTTGCATTTAGGCATGAAGTCGATACAGTGTGTACTACACTTTAGATTAGCAAAGGCTTGGAAAGTATGACGCACACGTGAGTCACGTTTTACACATGGGACATAAAAGGCATTGATTTTAAGGAAGTGTAGTATGGCAAAATCACTTAATACAGTTTTCCAGATAAAAGTATTTGCGCAAGCGACTATGGTTCGTCACGTAGAAGGGTTTTGTATTTATATGTAAATGTTTTATATAAAATAAACACACGTTAAAATTATATTATTATTTACATTTTTATTTGTCTCGTCGCGCGTTGTTTCTGTCAGTAAATTGTAGCTACTAGTGCCGGTTAATAAGGAAAGTCTTCATAAAATCTTAATTGTTTTAACAACTTCCAGTTGCTACCAGACCCGGTGCGCCGAACAAGAACAAAGCCGAGGCCTAGCGGTTATCTCACCCTGCAGTTCGATGTTTGGGTTATATTTTTGACAATATTTCTCTACTCCTGTTCTTGATATTTTATTTACCTACACTTTATAAGAACATTTAAGGCCCCTAACCCACTGTCCTTCCAAGAAAAAAAAACTAAATATTTGTCATAGGAATGCAGTTCGAACAAATTCCGTTTTATCGTAAATGTAAATTAATAGTGCAGTGTTAATTTTGAAGCTTATCTCAACAAACATTGATAATAGTAAAGGGCTTAACCCAGTTTGGTTAAGGCGGGTTATCACACTTAAATAATGGAACCCCGCTCTTATCATACATTTGTGTAGCCTTGACAGCAGCGGATGCTGTGCAGTGTGATATGGCAAAAACCCGTGTTGAACTTTATCTACAAATTTCTAATGTGACATTCGAAAAATTCATAAATGCAAAAATCAGTTTTCTCTGCACGTGTTATATCTATTTTTATCTTTTAAATATTTTGAATAATAATAAAATATGTGTGAATGTAAGAAATATCCACGTCCATGTTCTTAAATTACACATCAGTATAAAAAATATATAAATTTTTCCATTCGTAAAAATAATTTTTATTTAAGTATGATATTTTACATAAACTTGAAAAGAATATAAATTGTAAATGAGCATTTCCATTCGTACGTGTATTTTTATTAAAATAACCATGTTTTAGTTTTAATTGCAAGAAGGTTATTGACCGACGATGGAATGTTACAATAAAAAATAAGTTCAAGCACCAATTCCAGTTGGGCGTTAGTACAAGCCACTGCGTACGTTGCAGCACTCGGAACGCAAACTATTATTACAACGATATTTCATAGATCACTTGATACAACAATAACTTCGCGATTACTTTCTGTATTAAATTTATAAAACACAATATGCTGTTGACATTCTTATTATACCTTCACATATTTCTGGTACATTTGTGGTAGTTAAGAGATAAGTCTCGACTAGGTAGCACACAATAGTAACGTATGAAACCGGAACGTGTATTAGTTGTTTTGGAACTTATTTAGCACTAGTTTGCTCCAAAACTAAAACCTAATCCCTCGAAAGTCGCGCACTAGACATACAGGCTCTGAGGGGATAATGACCAATGATGATAATAGACTTTTTGTTAAGTTTAATACTAAGCTGTAAGGGGTGCACCACATGCAAACGGCTACACGTGTAGCCGAATTTGGCCGGCATGACCAGCGAAGTACCTCTCTCTTACATAATACCGGCGTAAAGTGACTGCGGCGCTGTCGCGTTTCGTGCGGTGTGTAAAGCCGGTGACCCATAAGAAAGGGAGCAACGCATCTGTATACTTCTACTCTACTCTATACGGATATCCATGGGCGTGGCATGGCAACAATTAAAGTAATATTTAAAAATAGATATCTAAGTTATTTGATGTACATGATATAGACAGGGTACAACCAAAGATCCGTGTAGGACTTTGACCCTATTATATTTCCCTGATCTTTGGAAATGACACCTTGATGACCGGCTAGAGTCATCGCGATACGCGGAACCTCAGCGCAGAGATGATTCACGAATAATGACTCACTAATCAATCGAACGCAAGTCGCAACGGTAGTCATGATTAGCCCATAATGACTTCGACTCATTGAGAGGGAGAGTATCATTGCATTTGCAATGTATTGGACCTGTAGAGCCTCTCTGTTACATAACACAAGCGTGTGTATTGTGGTGTGCGTGTGTACATTTGAACTTGTAATATTAGGGGTATGGACATTAAGGCGAATTTTTTATGCCGTGACGTATCTCATAAAGTAACATATGCTTTTTATTTTACTCACAACGAAGTAGGCACGGCTTGGCTTGAGTAGGTTATAAATACATTTAATAAGAAGTTAGATCACTGTTAAGTAACTACCGACCTCCGAAAGTATATAGATGCAAACAAACACAATCTTTTCTCTTTATAATATTAGAGTAAAAAAGATTATTTTGTGATTAAAAGAAAAGGCTGTTAGGAATGTGGCAACGTAAAGTAAAATCGCTTGAGAAGAATTAGCTGGCGAAAGTCATTGTTTATTCCGTGGCAATTTAGAAAATGCATTATCTTCGGTCCACGCAACATCGCGTGCTCTGACCAACATACAACACCTAATTCTTCATGAAATGTTTTCTTTTTATATAAAGAAATATTTTGACGTTAATTAATAGTTTTAAGTAAACTTAAACCTAAATCCTGTTATTTCGACTCGTTAGTCTATTTATTTTAACATAAGTTAGTGACTAAGAATGTCTATAAATACTATGATACTTACCGTAAGTATTTTTAGACATCTTCATTTCTAAATTTTGAATAACATACTAATTATATTTATTATCTTTTTTTTATGGTAGTGGAGGGCAAACGAGTAGTCCATTTTCATGCCACACACACTACTGACGCCTACAAACACCCGCATAAAGACTATACAGATGCGCTACCCTCCTTTCTCCTCCCACCTCCATGGGCCACCGGCTACTTACACACCGCACGAAACGCGACAGCACAGCTGTCACTTTACGCCGGTCTCGTGTAAGCGAGAGGTACCTCCCCGGTCGTGCCGGCCCAATTCGACTGCACGCAAGCATGCATGCACCTCTTACCAAAATCTTTTTAATAAACACAAATAAAGTTGAGAAAGGATTTACTTACATCTCCAAATACATTATTATCCAGCAATCCGACATATTTTTGTAAAGACAAACCGGTTTCTCGTTTCGTATTGCAAAAAGTACACTGACACATCGAGATCAATTCAACGAACTGTCGCAAGAAAGAACCCGAGAGCGTGAGATGATGGCGCATTGTGTCCACGGTTCCCACACAAAAATGTATGCAACCCGTTTAGAAGCGGAGCAAAATGCAGAACCGCAACTGCTCGTCAAAGAATCTTTTTAGATCGCACTAGTGATTGAATAGTGTTGGTTAAATAATGTCACCTATATAAATTAATGATAAAAAAGAGTTATAATTTTGAATTAAATAAGATGAATCTTGAATTATTTTTTTTTATAGCATAGGAGGCAAACGAGCAGTTAGGTCACCTGATGTAAAGTAAACACCAATTATCATCGCTGTGTTTAAAAAACTAGCAAAATGATAATATTAAAATTTCACTGTACTAAAAACAAACTATTTTTATTGTATCTTCCTCGATCGGACAAAAAAAGCAAAACTAAAATATATTATTAAATATTTATACGCATCGCACTCAATACTCGTATATCTAACAACTACCACCTTGACAATGAACTTCAAGTGTTGTTAAAACGTTACACATACATTAATATATTAGGTACAATCCAGTGAAAAGCTAATACTGAGTTAATTTTTGAGCTATCATAAAAGCTTGAGATAATGGGCTATTTTCCAGTATAAAAAATAAAAGCTTATTGAACGTAATCTTAAAATAATATGGTTTTTAAAGATAATTAGTGAAATAATTTGTAAATAATCAATATTTTTTATTAAAATCTATCTATTTTTTAAATATTTATTTTTATTCATAAGTCACGTGACACGAAACGACGTGAAATTGACGATGACGTAACACGTACATCCGATTCCGAATTCTTCTGATAGTACCAGTTAATTACTTTAAAATCCAACTTTTTTTTCTGTATTCTGTAATATGCACAATAAAGTATATTTTATTTATTTATTCGTTCATTCATAGTACTAGCCATTTGTCAAATTTCTTGCTCATCTTATGGATTTGTCAACTGACAACAACAACAAAAAAGTTCTAAATAGTAGGTACTGGCAGTAATTTCCGGAACGTTAAAACAAAGCTAATATGTCCCAAGACGCCACTTTGCTTAAAAAAGCGTTTTCGCGGCTTTTATAAATTATGAATCTCTAATTTGAAAATTTGATATAATTACTTATCAGAAATAAAAACAAAAAATTGTATAAATTCCTTGATCACTAATAAACATTCTGGAGTGCTTTTTGGAAACTAGGAAAATAGCCCATTATTTTACGACCCGCACAATTAAGACGGACCACGTTAGATAATGGCAAGTGTTAGAATACATTTCACAATGTATGTGTATCATTGTTGTCTTCACAATGGCGGTTTCGTATTCACATTCGCGAGAACGGAGAAATCTTCAAGGGCGATATTTTATTTGTGATTTTTTATAGTACAAGCGGGCAAACAATCGAAGCCTTTGTCATTACTGACGTCCATTTACATATGCATGGTTATACAGATGCGTTGACCTCCATCTATACAACAAGCTAAAGGCTACGCACATAACACACGATACAAGCATAGCCGTGACTTTACGGTGGTGTCATGTGAGCGAGAAGTACCCCAGTTGTGGCAGCCCTATTCTGCCTGCAATACGGCATAGCACTACCTCTGTTATCTAATCGTAAGAGGTAGTGCCACACTGCATGCTTGCATGCAGTCTAATTGAGCCGGGACGACCGGGGAGGTACCTCTCGCTTACACGAGACTGGCGTAAAGTGACAGCTGTGCTGTCGCGTTTCGTGCGGTGTGTAAATAGCCGGTGGCCCATGGAGGTAGGAGGAGAAAGGAGGGCAGCGCATCTGTATAGCCTCTATGCGGATGTTTGTGGGCGTCGGTAGACATGAAAATGGCTCCGGCTGCTCGTTTGCCCTCCTATATCATAAAAAAAAATCATAAAAAAAATTTCGAAAAACAGAATTTATTAGCGATGCCTGCTATGAACTTCGACCTGTACAACATTGATTTGAAATAACCATAACTAACTATATAATAGTACTGTCATCACAATCTATAATGCAAATAGGTTGGGTAACATTTATCTCGAAATAACTTGTTACCCAAAGCTTCACTCGCGTGGTAGAAAAAAAATCTTTCAACTATCTCCATACTAAATTTCACATCGATACTTTGATCCCATTTGATGTGAAAGAAGGACAAAGGGACAAACAAACAAACATACATTCGGATTTATAATATTAGTATTGTTAATTTTAACAATCACACTAGCTTCACCACGTGGCACTTCGTAGAGTTTAAGTGCCACAAAAAAGTGCCATTCCTTAAGGGTCCTAAACAAACAAGACACTTGATAATTTGTTTAAAAATACTTCGAATTCTGTTTTACGCCGATAACGTGAAAGTGTAACACTTAAAATCCGAAATCAGAACTTCTGATTTTATCTTGCGGCCGCGCGGTCCTCTATAACTAGTCAGTTACCAACCAGTTACAGTAACAACACTCATAGAAATCCCTGCTGTTAACGGTTCTAATCCTTAAATTTTCACCCAATTCTTCCCTCTGTTATTTGGTCGAGTCTTACGATTCTGTAGGAACCACGGAAACGTTTGTGGGTTTGGCGAACCCATTTACTTATTTGGCGAACCTCTTTACGTATTTGGCGAACCTTTTTAAGTATTTGGCGAACCTGCTTACGTATTTGGCCAAAGCGCGTAAACAGGAAAGCATAGACATCACGTCACGATGGAAATCGCTGACTAATATAAATATATACGAGTTAGTCGTGCGTAGTGCTAACCCGATCACAAACAATGCACCAATCGCACTGTTGTAAAATTAATGACTAATCTATAACGAACACCAAATCGAGGTTTCTTCTGCTCCAAGTAGACACTTACCATCAGGTGATGCAATGGCCAAACGCAAGTCTATATATTATAAAAATCCTTTACGATAATTAAATACATATTTATGATAAAGTGGTGGTAACATACTATCGCATTTGCGTCTCGTCTCGCGGCGGCATGCAGTGGCTTGACACGAGTTGGTACTACAATATTTTATACCGATTACCAGCCGCAATTTCTCAAACGAGTATTGAACATTTCTTGATCAAGGTCGCGTCACATTTGTAAATTAACTACGCACTCGAGCCGTGAAATTGAATTTCTACTACTTGGTGAGAGGTAGTGCCACACTGCATGCTTGCATGCAGTCGAATTGGGCCGGCACGACCCAATTCGACTGTAGGGAGGTACCTCTCAATTACACGAGACCGGCGTAAAGTGACAGCAGCTGTACTGTCGCGTTTCGTGCGGTGTATAAGTAGCCGG
>LUGF01004724.1:225139-237139 GCA_001625245.1 Calycopis cecrops
CGCGTTTCGTGCGGTGTGTAAGTAGCCGGAGGCCCATGGAGGTGGGAGAAGAAAGGAGGGCAGCGCATCTGTATAGCCTCTATGCGGATGTTTGTGGGCGTCGGTAGTCATGAAAATGGCTCCGTCTGCTCGTTTGCCCTCCTATACCACAAAAAAAAATGAGGGCTGCATCCAGCAGTGGACGTACTTCGGGTGATGATGATGATGCTCAAGAAAACCACCAATAGACGTAGAGAAGGTTAGCATTTCGTTGTTTTCTGGTTTAAACAACAATATCATTTAAATAATTAATCAATTAACTATGGTTATTTTTAAAGTTAACAAAATAAACACTTTGACCTGTATTTGTACATATAAATAACGACTGCAAAAATATTTTATTTAGAACTTTAAATAGTCATGCGTAATGAATGTTTTGTTAGAAATGTTCCGGTAGAGCTGCAGCGTGCGTCATACGTCGGCATATGACCCGCCAGCACGCAGACTCGCTGGAATACCAATGTGTGTCGAGGAATGCGCACTTCAACACAAGGGCCACACATTTCAGATACACCATGGTCACTAGACACATTTAGTAGTATAAAGGGCAAATCATCGGAGCCATTTTCATGACTACCGACGCCCATAGACATCCGCACAGAGGTTATACAGATGCGTTGCCCTCCTTCCTCCTCCCACCTCCAAGGGCCTCTGGTTACTTACACACACGAAACGCGACAACACAGCATCCTGGCACTGCATCCTACTAAAACTAGTGTCACTTGATAAGTTCTGTTCAAACTTCATATCCATCTCAGCGACATTAAAAGAGTCCTCGAAATGATGGGTAGAGAAAAAGATAGAGACAGAATTGCACACACTTAGTATAACAAAAATAGGCTATTTTCTAAGAGAAAGCACCGCAAGAAAGAATTCTGGGTTTGCTACAGTCTCTGCTTTTCGAGCAAATTATAAAAAAACTCTGCAATTACAATAAAATATATTTACAAAAAAAAAAAACTTTATCTAGTACAAAGTCCATACAATTTTCAGCGAACTTATCAATTTTTCGTAACAGAAAAACAAAAATAATTCTCCGAATTCTGAGTGAATCTTGATCCAATAGTCGAATCACTCAACTACAGTTTGAAAATGTCTGAAACTTATTTTATTACTTTTTTGCTTTTGTTTTTTTACTCATTGTTATTTTTCTTCTTTTTTTTTCAAATGACAAATTGCATTACGGTTTTTAAGTTGTTTGGTTTTTTGGTTTTTTTCCGTTCCATAGCAATAACTATTACAATGTATTAATGTGAATTCGTATTGGGGCCATTGTTTAGCAACCTACCTCATTCATATAAAGCATAGATGGTATCTTACCAAATAGGTAACTAACTGGACCATGTAGGCCGCCAGATCTAATGACAAATCTTTTGATCTTGTATCTTTCTTAAACAGTTTTCACTACACATGACGCTCGTATTAAGAAATACTTATGTACAGGCTTATATATTGGACTGGCTACTCATATAGCGGTTGCCTCGTGGTCTAGCTATAAGAAAGATATTACTATTTTAATTATTTTTAGAGTAATCCAAGGTTTAGATATCGAATTTAAATAATACATATGTATTTATGACAAAATTATACGAGTGTCAATAACAATATGCAAAGATAAACAGTATTATGACTAATATTTTACCTACTCAGTAATTAGTATTTACTCATTTGATACCAAAAGTCAAACCAATTGTGATTTTCTTTGTGAGTGATTTAATACATTTTTTCAAGAAGAAATTCTTTGTTGACTGAATCGTGTATTTGATTTTAATGTAATATATAATATGAATATTTTAAGAGTTTCTGAGTTCCAGGGGTTACTATTAAACTTTACCCATTAATACTCAAGTTTATCCACAAGAAACTCAATCCAAGTAACGATCGTTTATTTGACAGAAATTTGCATACAATATATGCTGCTGTGGGTTGAAATTTGTAGTAGCCACCTAAGTGCATTGAGAAAGCGCGGCCAGTTGCAAATTTTATCAACGGGCCCTAGAAATGGTTTAGTGAATGGAATCTCCTGTATAACCCAAAAAGCTTTCATTTTTGGTACTATAGTACCAATACTAAAAAAAACAGCACAATATTAATGGGCCTATTTGGCTTTTCGCTATGTTATATTTTTAAAGATCCTATTTCAGTTCAAGATTAATATTTTTAAAGATCCTATTTCAGTTCAAGATTAATCCAGTACTACAATTCTACTAATAATATAAATGCAAAACATTGTATATGTTTGTTCTTCTTCTAACCTACTAAACGCTTTTAGAAATTTGCACACATTAATTACAGTTAAATCACTATCACAAACATAATTTTGATATATTGATCAATTGTAATAGAATAGTAGAAATTTTTGTATAGATTTTACGCGAACGCAAACCCGTGGCACGGCTAGTACACAAATATAAATTATGTAGAATAAACATAGTTATATAGTTTTCCTAAAAACCACTAGGTGCTAATTATAATCTTTCATTATTATTGTACTAATTGCTAAGATGTGTAGAAAAATCTATCTACTATCTAGTAAATAATAGCCAACGATTATATTATATTTATATTGATGTTTAAAATTTCAAAAGATTACTATTTCTTTTGGATTTCCCTCCAAATTATCTTGATCACTTTTGCGCAGAGACCATAGCTAGACTACATACTAAACATCAAATATGAATAACTAACTAAGTTACCTATAAATATTTAGTGCACATAGATAATATTTTATGGAACTTTACTAAGTGGTTATAATCTTATTTATTATACAAAGATATTATAACAATATTTAACATAATTATAGAAGGGTGGTTTTAACACGGTAATAACTTCCTCAGATCTTCAGACAATAAGGTCAAGACCAAACTTTAAATAAATACTTCAATTCTAAATAGCCATAAATTTATCTGTTCAATTAATATTCAAATGGTGAGGGGGATACGGGTCAAAAGCACCAAGTCCTTAAATTACTCTTAAGGCACACGTTTAAATGCAATTAAGAGAAGCACCCGCCGAGATACACAATGCCGCATTAACTTTGTTGTTCGTTTTTACAGTTTACCAAGAATATTTGCTACTTACCTAATGGTGCAAATCCAAAGAAATTTCAAAGACCAATAAAGCCCTTCAGGGCGAACACTAATGACCAAATTCCATAGCACATTTCACACTTGTGTCAATAATTTCAGAAACACAACACGGAAAACATCGAAATTGCGCTCGATACTACAAGCGACGCGACACGTCCGTCGCGCGTTGAGGTTGAGCGCGAAATGAACCTTAGCCTCGCTCGCGGCTCGCCCCCGCTAGAGGCTGCGCCGGCGCACGCCACTGAAAAACAATGTAGGAGTAGAGTTCGAAAGTGTATTTATTCTTAAACAACTTATCTTTTCAATAACGAAATAGTTAATCCTAATTTTTTCATATCGTTTATGCCAAGTTTATTTAAGTCTATAAAATTAATCTTCCATCTTGCCGGAAGTATCGAAACAATGGCCGATCTTTGTGTGTGGTCCTCCAAGTTCAATACTAAAGTTTACTAACCCTTGGCTTTATGCATTCAACATAAGGTTCGCTAGATTTATAACTAAACTGATTATGATCATCGTCAATCATTTTAGAACTCTGATATTTGGTATCTATCGTATTTGCAACACAAATGTACAAATACTTAAATATTTAAAATAAATATATGTAAGTATAGCTAATGTATTTACGAAATTTAATATCAATTAAAAATGTAGGATACCATTAAATACAATATTATGTAAATAATAAATTTACTGTTTTATGGCAATACTAAGAATGCTTAACCAGTTAGAAAACATTGACAAGAGAATACTTATATCGGTATAAAAATGTAAACGGATATATGCAATCCTTGTAGACACGTCTCTGATTTCTATTGAGCTAGAATTGCGAACTGCGCCAGTAACAAGACTTTTAAGCCTTTTATGTCTAGAATATTCATATTTTAATAAAATAACGGCAGCGTAGTTCTACTATAAGTAATAAATACAAATAAAATAAAGTTCTTAAACAAATTGAAACGTTTACTGATTACTGGCCTAAATTATTTCTTGTTCAATAAGTATATATCATCGCTATTTAAATGAGTTTATTTGTAGTATGAGTAATTTTAATAGCAAAACTTTTTCTTGTTTATAATTAGTGAAAAAATATTGAATATAGTGTTAGTTTCACCAATAATGGTATTTTATACTCTATATCCTCTATAAATCTACTCTATATTTTAATATAGTATTTATTAAACTATTGTCTGACTGAATGGTCAATTGTATAATTGCTATGCAGATGTGTAGCCATCCTTCCTAGTCCTGGACTAGTATAAACCTAAAAACTTAGTCAAATACGAACAGTATTTGACTAAGTTTTTAGGTTCTCTAATATAATAAATCTGCGGCAGTACCTATCATGTGAGCAGCACCATCCCAGTTCTGCCAGCCTAGAAATCGTCTGAAAAGCTTAAAATGCGAAATTACTCACGTTATTGAACTATCGTCTCTATGTAGTCGATGGTTCAATTAAACATTTTAACTGAAAACTATTACATTATAATTTACTAGCTTCCGCCCGCAACTTCACCCGCGTGGATTTCGGACTTCAAAAATTGAGTTATTATACATATAGTATCTATAAAACTTCCCTTTGAATCACTCTATCTATTTAAAAAATCCATCAAAATCCGTTGTTTTAAAGATCTAAGCATACAGACACACAGAGGGCGGAAAGCTTTATTTTATACTATGTAGTGATGTATACATGTAATATAACTGATCGTTGATATAAGTCATATATTTATAGTATACGAAAACTTATAACAACGCCCCGCTGTGTACGAGTGCTAGTGATCATTAAACAATAAAATGTGATTGTTACGGCGGTTACTCAAGCGATCACGTGCGCTGGAGGTGCGGTCATTTATCGCGTGCCGCCTCTATGTATTTAAACACTTTTGTTTTTGAACCGACATAGAAAAATGTAGACAAGGAAACGTTCACGTGTAACGCAGATGTAAGTATATTTACAGAGTACATACAATAAATGCATAAGTGTACATACACACAGGTTGGGATACAATCTTCGTGTATTTGCTCCGGCCTCCGGGTTGAATACAAGTAGCTGCATCTGCTGTGTTCGAAAACCGATGATAATACGTAGATGTCGCCTGTGGTTGATCAAGTATCAACCACAGGCTTATCGTAGTACGTCTACAACCAGCACCTACACAACCTTGTTGGTAAAATAGGGTTTTGACAGCATTGAGGGATAATCCTACCTACGGTGCCATTGGTCAACTAATAACGTCAATTCCGATTCGCACGTTAATCTAATATATATAATTCTTGTGTCACAGTTTTCGTTGCCATACTCCTCCGAAACGGCTTGACCGATTCTCATGAAATTTTGTGAGCCTATTGAGTAGGTCTGAGAATCGGCCAACATCTATTTTTCATCCCGATATTCCCACGGGATCGAAAGTTACGCGGGTGAAACCGCGGGGCGCAGCTAGTAATTATATAGATGCATTGCGATTTGCGGCAAAAATGTATGCAAAGTACCGCGTACTTTTAATCCCTCGTTTGCGATATTCCATACAGTTGTAAGCGTTCTATTTTAGCGGACATAAAGGTCCGCGGACAAAAATCCCTCGTCTGCGCAGGCCTTTGTGGTGTTATCAGTTGAACTAGAGGTACCTCCCGGGTCGTGCTAGACTAATTCAACCGCAATACAACAATGCCTTTTACTATATGACGTCACTGATCTGTAGAAACCTGAGATTTATAAATGCTGCCATAGGAAGAGAAGTAGAGTAGGGGACTCTACCAATTAATAGAAATTATACGAATTAGAATTATGTAGTGGAATAGGGCCTGCGCGACCGGGAAGGAACTTCTCTGTTACACGATACCAGAGTACCTAGTGACAACTGTGCTGTCGCGTTTTGTACGACGTTTAATTTTACGGTGGCCCATGGTCCTCCGGCAGGAGAAAGGGCAGTGCATCTGTATAACGTCTATGCGCATGGTTATCCGGTAGTCATGAAAATAGTACAGACTGCTCGTTTGCACCGCTAAACTATAAAAAAAATAATAAATATTTATCGACATTATGTTTATCGGATGGCGGTCATGGCTCGCTTGTGTAACGCACAAAGCCATGCTTCGGTTCACAGGCGGTTTTAAAACGCGGACGTGAAATATACGACTTCCCTTTATACGCAACACAAACAGTATTAGCTTATAAATGATCCCGAACACACCTACGGACCTGCTTACCGCTCCATACTGTAGTGCGTGGATTTAAATTGAGAATATCGATGTTTTTTATGCTAACCAGCCAGAATTACATTCCATTTTCATAAAAAGCAAAAAGAGAATTGACTTTATCATTATTTCATCAGATCACAAGCATTATTATTTTGCAATAGGTTGCGGAAGTGAAAAACTTTTTGGTAAGAGCCATGCTAAAAAAAATGTTATGAAGACAATGTACCAATAATTACCATTAAATAGCAGGGTATGTATATCTGACTGAACTGCCTTTACATATAAATAAAAATAGATGTTTGTTTCTAAGGCCATGTCACACAGCAACATTACGTGCAGGCGACTCGCATAGAACCTCAAGTCCAGCAAGAAAACGAAAGTATCAAAATACCCAATATTGTGCAATTAGCGTCTATGTAATTTAGTCTAAGAGTTTAATTTTTAAGGTGGTGCTAAGCAAACCTGTGCGTATGTAGCTTCAATATTTCATCTTAAGATAATTTTCGAGAATATTCTTTTTTTTTGTATTTGCTCAGATTGTACCTCTATTTTACTGAGGCAACAGAGCATGTCGGCTGACGTACTCCGCCGCACGTGCGCCGACGAATACCATAAAGTACTCGGCAAAATGGGCATTTAATTATACAGAATAATAAAGCTCACTAAATATTTGATTGATAAAATTCATATCATCTCATCAATTTCAATTTTTAGGAATTTCCTATTTATAATTGGCAACACTATTGATATTTTTAATTTCTAATAAGATCAAATGAAATGCAGGACAAGATGGTGGAACACACACTGAAGAGCAGAACGACTCTTTTAGGAAGTTACATGTAACATTAAAGTAAGTTTTTAGTTGTATGTGTTTAGATTATTATTTTTTTTAGGTATAGGTACGGGAGCAATTGAGCAATCGGAGCCATTTTCATGACTACTAACACCCATAGACATCCGCATAGAGGCTATACAGATGCGCTGCACTCCTTTCTCCACCCACTTCCATGGGCCAACGCGAAAATAAATTGTATTTTAAATTTTCAATACTCTCAAATATCTCACATATTAGTAATAATAGAAAACCTAAATAATAAAATAAATTTATTAAGTAAAAAAAACGAAGGATACATTTTCCTGATGATACACCTAGCAATTATTAAACACATAAAATAAGAGTAGACAGAGCTCGGTATTGATTATTTCTAAGAAAAACATATAAGTACCTACATTTTATTTCCTTGACTCTTTGATAATAACAGCTGTACTTATTAGCGCCAGGTGTTACAGAGCATAAATAAAATATAACATAGCAGTAACTAGCTATTATTACACTAAGAGCTTTGTACTACGGTCTCCATAAAATTTTGACTATTAAAATGTTTAGCAACATCATTGTATTTATAAGCTTACCTTAACTTTAAGTAACTACTACGAAGTTGGTATTCTACGTCACAGAGAACTCTCTTTTTCAAAAACATGAGCTACTAATCTATAAGCATAGGACTCTTGTACACTACTCTCACACTACTCTCAACAAGCATTCTTGTATGCTTGTTTTAGAAGATGTGAGCGCACATTTCCTGTTTTTGCTGGAAAATGCGTTTGTGTAGCAACCTGCAACCTTAGCGAGTATACATCCAGTACAGCGAGCACTTAGCACACTAACACACGGTGTTGTGCTCGCTATGCTTACTAAAACTCTGCAAGCGCCATTGGTTGCCTTTGGTAATGTGCTTCGGATTTGTAAACATCTCGTTCTCAGCCTCTCATTCGTCTGAACTATCAAAAGTTTCTGCTTCCTGAGGCAACAACTGAATAACATTCTTCATATACTTCACATTATTTATCGCTGTAGCTTATTGAGGTTGTGTAATATAAACTTGATATTTTCCACACAAGTGTTACTCTACATAGAGTATTACGCAGAGCGTATCAAATGCTAATATCATCAAAACCCTGACTCATAAAAACCATATGTACAATAACAATGACTATCATAGATGCAATTCCCTATTGACTGAACTATTTGCATAACATTATTAACACTATTTTAAATAGGTTTCCTTGAAAATAATCAGAAAAACTGAACAACTTGAAAAACCGGTTCTGCCTGAACAAAAAATTGAGAAACCGGTTGGATGATACACATTACACATATTCGACGTGGAGACCTATTTTGAGTATAGCATCACAATGGATTACACTACAGAGACTCTGGTTAGTTACAAATACGCTGAACTCCATTTCGGCCGGAGGTATTCCTATATAACTACTAAATGTGTAACAAACGCGAAACTCTCAAACAATTATTTCAACTTACTGACGACTAGGCTGGCGCAGTGGTACAGGGCTCGGATAAGCGGAGCATGTTGCGCCAGGGGTCGCGGGGTTCGAATCCCTCCTAGGTCATGGACGTTTATCTATGTATTATATGTATTTCTATAATAAAAATCTTAAATTTATAAAAAACGTATTAAATATATTTCCGTTGTCTAATACATGTAATACAAGTCCTTACGGTACTTAGCACGGGGCTAGGCTAACGTGGTGTGTTAAGTCCACATATATTTAATTTATGTGTAGGCGCATAGGGAACAAATAATATAATTTGACAAGAGGACTTGTGTATACTTGGCTCGTAGAATTCCTGCCCTGTGCCGTACTTTGCCTATTCCAGGCAAGGTTGCTGGCGTGGAGTCAGCAATTGATGTATATCTCTTCATAAGAATGCTGTGAATATTATAGGGGGCTTTAATTAGGCAGCTCAAATGCGTATGCCGTGTAAACACCAAGCCATTATTATTCTACTTGCATGTTGTATAGACTTTTATTAACTAACACTAATCATACGTTGCTTGGCTAGTTACTTCTATCTTTACAGACCGATTTGAACGCAATTCATCAATGGCTTATTTCAATAAAGTTTCGACAACGTCATCGCATTTACAAACTAGTTAATCTAAGTAGTTTAGCTTAGATTATGGCGTAAAACATATTTCATGTCAGAGGAAGCTATTGCTACACCATTAATGTAATGACTCGAAAGTTCCATGAAATAGTGAGTTGTAGCCGAGCGTTGTGATAGGTGTCATTAGCTAGGCAATTATAACGTCCGCAGTGTTTGTTGTTTAACCTTCATCTAAATACGCGAGTATAATAGTTTAACACAAAGTCTATTTTTATGCTGTGTTAGAATGATGTAAGATAATGTTTTATTCTGTGCTCTGCTGACTATGGGAGAATTATAGATATGGTTACTGTTGGATAATTTGAACCATGGAAATGTTTAATATTGGGAGATGACGAGATTAAATATACTAATTAGAAAAGAGATATATATAAATTATTAATAATAAATGTGTTATGGATAGGCAACTGAAATATATTTAAGATTTTTATTATAGAAATACCAATAATAACATAGTATATTAGTATTGTTATGGGATCTTTTTTTTCTGTCCATTTCTTAAAAGTGGCCTGTCTTAATCATTACACACATTGACGGCCGATATCCTGCTACTCGCCTCCATCAAGACCGGCTACAGCTCGAAGATTATTTTTTTATAGCATAGGAGGCAAACGAGCAGTTGCGTCACCTAATGTAAAGTGATCACCAACGCCCACAGACATCCGTAACACCAGAGGTCTAACAGATGTGTTGCCGACCTTTGAGGAACGATAAGCTCTTTTTTTGGAGATCCCTAGGTCGTATCGGTCCGGAAATACCGAGGAGGGCAGCTGATTCCAAATTGAAATGGTGCGCGGGATGAAATTGCGCTTATAAAGCACAGTAATATAATAATAACTTCGGAGGATCTAGGTGGTGACGGTTGAATTTGGAATTTCGGCACGAATTATTTAAATAAATTGTTACTTGTAACAATGGTATGTACGACTGAAAGCCTTCATGTGATTCATGTTGCGACTTGTGACACGTAATTTAAAATTCTTGACATAATCGCAATAGACAAATTACATAGTAATTGTATACATTCTCCAACAATAGCAATACGAAAAGAAATATTTAAATTTTTTATTAACAATCCATTGCATGTGTTTGCGGTCACATCTAACGTGATGGAATGTGATGACGTCGTCGAAGAAGTGTGATTGCCTTGACCTATTCACCCTCGATTTAAAGGTAGTGGACAAACGAGCAGTCGGAGCCTTTTGATGTCTATCAACGCCCATAGACATCCGCATAATCGTTATTTAGACATTTTGCAGATAGGCCGCCTCTCCTCTAATGCTTAAAACTCATAAACCGCACAAAACACGCCAGCATAGCTGTCACTTGCGGTGGTATCATGTGTGCGAAACGTAGCTCTCCTGCCGTGCTTACGCAATTCTGTTGACATGCAACCATCATGCAACATGGCATTACTTCTTACTAAAGATGTAGATACAATAACACAGGTGGTTGAAGAATGTAATTGTCACTTGCCATCATTTTATAAACATCTCGATTTAAAATATTTTATCTTTTATTATGGCATCCGCTTAGTACAGTTGCTCACGTAATGGTTGCGTAATTAGATAAAATATGATCTTGTTCAGTCAATATTTTTCAGTCAATTCAATTGTTTTTAAAACATCGTGTTTGCTATTTTTATGTATTAAAGCTACAAAATATTCTTATTTATTAACATGGTTAACACAAACTTTAAAAGCTAAAAAAAGTAGTGCCCATAGAACCTTACTTGAAAAGCATCTGTCCATATGAATATTGTAAATGTGCACGGAATTTTGTTCGTGTGAATGAAACTTGCTACACATATTCTTAAAGGTTTTAGAAAAAACATAGCATAGATTTCATTAAAAAAGATAAGGACGCGAGCGAGGCCGCTGGTAAAAGCTAGTTAAAATATAAATTAAGCCTTCAGTTAGGCTGCCTATCAATTATACTGGCACAAAAAGCGGGTGGGGGTCTTTACTAGTGAAAGTCGAAAAGTAAGTACATAGCACGTACCACAAAGGAAATGCCCTTCATCACTAAATCTTCGTTTAAGGTGTTCATATAAATTCAATGAGCACATTACCTATTAGTTCTTCCTGATACATCAATGGAACGCCGTCACATCCGCTCCTCCTCCCGAGGTATTGAACTTGGAGTATTCTAATGCTACGTGATCAGGTTCTAGATTTCATATTGCCTGAGCATAGGTGTTAAGCTTTGCAAGTAATTTATATATATACAGGGTCCGCCAGCGTTACCTGATGGATTTAGAAATAATGCTACACATGCTATTTCTGAGGTATGATAATAATATGTATTTTAATGTGAAGACAATAAAGTAAGGTTTACAATGTTTGATGTTTTGTTGCTATTATGTTTCACTTATGGTACTATATTAACAACGTTAGTCAAATGCCGACCCTAGTTTTCGATACATTCATTTACTCTGTGTGCAAAATTTGTCATCACCTTCTCCAGCATGTTTCGGGGTATAGAACGAATTTCTTGTCTGATCTTATCTTTCAACTCAACCAGAGTGCTTGGCTTATGGATGTACATCTTGTTCTTGAGGTATCCCCATAGAAAATGGGGTGAGATCGGGCGAGCAGGGAGGCCAATCAATATCTTCTCTCTTTGATATGACTTTTCCGGTAAATAACCTTCTTACTTCGGCGATGGAATCATTGGAAGTGTGACAAGTCGCTCCATCTT
>LUGF01004724.1:286163-296915 GCA_001625245.1 Calycopis cecrops
AAATCTATTGTTCGAGGCAGACGTTCGCCGTACGTAAGAGGTCCGTCTTAAACCGAGGTCTGAGCCAGAATGATTTTGTTGTTGTTTTATAGTCATGGATAGTTAATTTAAATACTGTCTTATTTTGAGCTTCATGTACAAGTACAGACACTAACCTCGCTAAATAAAAAACGATGATAAACACACTCAGGAGAACCGATGGCAAATGGCAGATAGGTTTGTAGACTGTAGTGTACTGGATTTTTATTATAGTATAGATAATAAAGGGGCAAACAAAAAGGTTGTGAGTAAAGCACCGTATGGGCAGTCGGTACTCATGACTCTTGGTGGGTTACCGACAAATGTAGAGCTGCCTCGTCTTCACATGGGGAACCCCGCAGCACCCTGGGCCTTGATGATAATAGTACAAATATTAATTATGAGTTATAACTAACATATTGGGATGCATGGATGTGAAATCTTAAATTCGGGAAAGTGGGAGTCGGTTTCCGTAAACCTCAGACCTAGTCTCGTGAATTGGATTTACATCAATCCGAAGCTGTATTCACTATTAGACTCCTTTTCGCTTTCGAACAGCATATAATCTGCTCCGAAATAAAAAATGACATCACATTTTTGATTGTTATTCACACGCATACAATATTATTGGCTTACAATGATAAAAGATCTTGTAGTGAAGTTCGTAAATCCTCTTTTATGTATTAGATACTAAAGTACCTACGTAAACGATCTAGAACTTGTTGAGTATTTTTTGGGAAATCCCAGTTGGTGCGCATATGACCTTGGTAGTTCCACGATATGGTTTAATTAAACTGCATGAATTCCCCAATAAATTAATTGATATCAGCTGTTACATCTTAATGATTCAATGTTATATGAATTGATTACTAAATCTTGTTTCTCTTTCTATATTAATCAATATTTTCTGTCAATATCACACGCACACAATATTTATTTAAAATTAAATACTTAAATCGAGCTTAAGATCGTAATAATCGCCTATAGGTATGGCCAGCAAGAGATCTATAATTTATAAACACTGATAATAATAATAATATGGGAACAACAGTCTATGAATTCCCTTGTAGAGTCAAAAATTGCAGATGTATATTATATACCTACATAGATAAGTACCTACCTACTTATGCGTGAAATACAGCTTTTGAAAATGAGAGTAGGTAAGTACCTATACTAGATATTTCCCAATTTTAACCAAGTAGATACACTGTATGTGGTATGTACCTTCGTATGACGCAAATACTTGTGTGCAACATCCTTCTAGGTCGCTATAAAGGTAGGTAGGTGTACTGTGTATTATCCAATTTAAGTCTGTCCACCGTGACTACAAAAATAAAGTAAATTAATGGCCACCTGTGTTCAATTGGACAGAACGGCTGTAGCTTCCTCATTCCGTGTGGACGAACCTAATTGCTGTATGACTTCATCTAACGTAGGGTTTTTGTATTTGTGTACCATTTGCGATTAAATTGTAGATTGGTATTTTTTTCGTTGTCCGTCAGCAGTCACTTTATGTACCTGCTGGTAAACGACGCCCAAAGAGGCTTAAATAATAAAAGATATGCTATTTTTTTCTCATCTTAATAGTAAGAGGTAGTGCCATGCGAAGTGCAGTCGAATTGGGCCGGCACGACCGGGGAAGTACCTCGCGCTTACACAATACCGGCGTAGTAACATTTGTGCCGTCGCATTTGTGCGATAAGTAGCTGGTGGCCCACGGAGGTGGGAGGAGGGAGGGCAACGTATCTATATAACCTCATTGTGTGTAATAGACAGCCGAATTGGGCCGGCACGATCGGGGAGGTACCTCTCGCTTACACGAGACCGGCGTGAAGTGACAGCTGTGCTGTCGCGTTTCGTGCGGTGTGTAAGTACCCGGAGGCCCATGGAGGTGGGAGGAGAAAGGGGGGCAGCGCATCTGTATAGTCTCTATGCAGATGTCTATGGGCATCGGTAGTCATGAAAATGGCTACAACTGCTCGTTTCACCCTTATATGATAAAAAAAAAATGGTTTCGACTGCTCGTTTGCTTTCGATTCATTAACACATGCGGCGTAAAATGCCGTTTCATTTTGTGCGGTTTGTGAGAGGTTGATGGCAAATTAAAAGGGGTAAACGGGTTTCGCCTCTCCTCTGCAATAACTTATTTATAAGACCTTCGCTGGCCGCAGGTTCACCACCGCTGATCTAGGAGATGCTTAGGCGTCGGGACTGGCCAAAAGGATGCCGGGCAGTCCCCGTTGAGGAAGAGTCTGGCCTGTTCGCCGAGGCCAGCCTGTCGCTGGAGGGTCCTGTCGCCTGCAGATCCGGGATCCTCCACTTATAGTGTCTGAAGGCACCCGCAGGGGTTTAGTCGGTAGGGGCGTACCAAACGCCGAGCCCGACACAGGCCTGGTTTTAGAGCCAACGCAGGCTCCCGGGTATCGTGCGTAAATGCATTCCCCTGCGAGACCAAAAAAAAAAAAAGGAGATGCTTAGGCGGCAACAACGTAAATGAAACACATTTTCATATTAACATTTTTATAACTTAATAAGTCACTATAACAATCACGTTTGTAGACTAGATATTAGGTAGGTACTATTGTTTTATACTTTTCCTTTCTCTGCACCGGCCAATGTCGACCGAAATTTTACTCACATATGCAGAATACTTCTAAACACAAATGTGTTTAATAACACAAGCCTGTCATTTTATATAAAGAAAAATCATAAGCAGAATGAATTGCTTCACATGGTTATACCTGAGACAAGGGAATGTAACACTGCTTACCGGTCTTTGTAATTTGTATGGTTACTACCAATTTAAAAAATCCTCTTAACAGATTGTAATTCAGATTATTCAAAAATATAAGAAAATTAAAAATATAGCTCTTAATAATATATTTTTTTCTGTATGTATAAAATTTACTAAGTGATTCTTTAATCAGTTTCGTGTTCTCTATACATATCATACAACACTGAGCAAAGTCGGTACAATGGTAAACCTACAACAGTGAAGTAATCTCCTTCTATTTTTTCAATAAATGTCCCACCCACTCCCTGTATTCCATACCCCCCTGCTTTATCCCTGAAAAAAATAACAAAATAGTTTTTAAATATTTCATGTTCATATTAAAATATTTAATGTTTATATTAAAATATTTAATGTTTATAAATACTAGTGGACCCAAGATGATCGATATTTGATCTAAGTGAAACTTTTTTGTAATTAAAAACTAAAATATATCATATGACATCGTAAATAAGGTAAAAAATTTATGTAGAATTTCAACACTTGCAAAAGACACAGAAAATTGTCAATGTGTCAAGTACATGGTAATGTGTGTAAAGTTTTGTTTATTAAATTAAAGTACTTTATAAACATTATTATTAAAATATATTAGCGTTTTGCACTTCTCTTACACATAAACTTTAAGTGTACCAAATTTCAGACTCCTCCTTCCACGCTAAAGTTTTTGCTTCACATATTAATACTTAGATTATAGCACAAAATTCTTACATTGGTTCACCTGTAGCAACATAGCCTTTAATTTGATCCTCATTTATTTTCCCAAACTCAACATTAGTAGATTCTGTAAATTTCACAACTTTCTCTGCAGTTTTTAGAACTACTCCTGTGTACACCGTATGTTTTCTACCTGCAAGTCTAAAAATTATCAATTTTTTTACAAAATAAATATTGTTAGTTATTTAGTTATTTTATATAGTAGTAGTTCCAGAGATTAGCGCGTTCAAACAAACAAACTCTTCAGCTTTATATTATTAGTATAGATAAATATCCAACAGGCGAAAAATTATAACTGCAAACTTATACATTATAATAATAATTATTAGTTGATTATTTATAAGAGTACCTTGAAAGCATAGAGAAAGCTTCTTCTTCAGATGTAGGTTTGCCGAACATAGTACCATCTAAAGTCACCATAGTGTCAGCAGCAATAACCAGGTCCAAGCCTCTTCCTTCAGATTTTAATCTTTGTTCCACTTCTAAAGCCTTTTGTAATGCAGTTTCTTCAACAAATGTGGAGAAACTATTAAACAATTTAGGATCTAAGTCTTCTTCGAACTTTGATGGACAAAGGCATACATTGATACCCTGTTTAATAGAGACAGTCATAAATAAAAGCTTACGTATAAGAAATAATAATTAAAAAATTAAAAAATATTTATTACAATGTTCTCTATCAATTCTTTTCGCCGTGGAGACCCACTAGCTAATACTATATTTTTCTGCTGTAGGATATGCATTATAGGTTGTAACATTGTGACTAATGCGTGGTATTTCTTTATAATTTGTGGTTGTACTATATTTAATCACTACACTATCACTATCTATTTAAAGGTTATTTTATCTCCCAAAAACGCTATACTTAAAGTAGTGATTACCACCACATCGATATCACTATCTAATATTTATAACCTAACCATCTATAATACATTTAATGTTATGATCAGTGACATTATTATTAGAACAATTTGTTTAGTTCTTCATATAAAAATGCTCTTGCTAAACAATAAGCATACGATACCAGATTAGTCCAGATTCGAATTTCGAAGTTTAGTGTAAACAAACTAATGTCATTATCAGCTGTCATCATTTGGACACCAGTGTCATTCTTTTTTTTTTTCTTGACACAGGGGAATACATTTACCGACATTTACGTATGATATCTAGACGCCAAGGTGGCCTATGGAGTTATAGACCTATGTCGGACGCGACACTTAGTATAACACCGACTAATCCCTTGCGAGTGCCTTCAGTCACTATTAAGGGAGAATCCTGGATTTGTCCTGTGTTTTGTTGAATCCTTAATAATCGGACACGTCAGTCAGGACGACGTGCGTGTCCGTTTATTGACGGATTAGGAAATCCACGTCACCGTCTGCTGATTCAAAGGGATGGGTGGAGGAGGACCCACGACACTAATCCACCCGTTTTTGGACCCGCCAGTCGTCCAATACACGCCGCCATCTGCTGATTCAGAAGGACTGGTGGAGTACTCCTCAGCTGAGTTGTTCTTAGTCTGGCCACTCTCCCCAAGACTGTCCGGTATGGATGGCCCTATCCTGCATAGCCTTGGAGATCACGGAAGAACGCAAACCCCCACCTCTACAAGGTTGCAGCATCTTCGGGGGAGGCCAGTGTTAACCTGGGTAGTATGTGAGTGTGACAAAGTTATTCTAAAACAACTCTTTTACAGTTCTTGTAAATTGATTAATAAAGAATCTACTTAAAGTATGTATTTCGTGTCAAGTTTTTCAGCAAGGCACGCAAAGCGACTGTGAATGTCGTTCATTTCGAGTTCTCGCAACAATGGTATGATGTCGGAGACAGGTCACCGCCGGCCTAGGATTTTAGTCGGTGAGAACTGCCACAACCGTTCGTTAATCGTTGATCATTCCCACATAAATACCTTTTGAAGACTGCTCCTGCCTTAAAAAAAATTATAATTCGAATACCATAAAATTGTCCGAACTTAGTAACTCACTAATCTATCAATGCACAGCCGAAACTAATTGACCGGTCAAGGCAAAAATTGGTATGCATAATGCAGGTAGCTTTTACAACTTGAACAGACACTAAACCCTTTATATTGAATGTATACGTTTTTCGAAACATATTGCTAAGCAGAGTTGAAATAGGGGTTGATAATCTTAAACAATTACGGGTTTACAAGTGTAACTCTCTCATTTACGTTATAGCTAGCAAATGCTTTTTATTATAAAAATACATATAATACATAGATAAACATCCATGAGTCATGGCCAAGTCGGGTTCGAATCAGAGACCCCCTGGAGACCCCCGCCGGGGCAACATGCTCTGCTTATCCGAGCCCTGTACCACTGCTCCAGCCTGATCGTCAATTTACAAATCAATTTTTAAAAAGTGTTATTTCATTTATTTATTGGAATAACTACCTAGAAAATGAGAGACCTTTATAACTTATCTGTATCCTCTTTATTATCTATGGTATTATATTCTTGTGGAGCGTGGATTAGAGATGTATCAATGACAAAAAATCGATATCTGCTTTCGGCATATCGAAGCAAAAGATATCGATTTTCTGGCTGTTTAAAAAACAAGTGATAAATTATCTATATATAAATAAGCGAAACAAAAACTTTAGATACATTTTCACGAAAATTGCGCGGATGGAGGAGTTTGAAATTTGGTACCTTTATGGTTTACTTGTAAGAGAGGTGCAGATCGCAAATATATTTTAATAATAATGTTTATAAAGAGCTTTAATTTAATAAACAAAACTTTACACTCACTACCATCCATTTGACACATTGATATATAAGATACACGTAATTATTTATGAAGTTTCTATTTGTCCTTTGCAAGTGTTGAAAATTCTACATAAATTGTTTACCTTAGTTACAATGTCATATGATATTTAGCTTTTAATTACAAAAAAGTTTCACTTAGATCGAATATCGATCTTCGCGGGTTCACAAGTATTCACAAACCTCAATAATATCTATAGTATTTGAAAAAAGGATATGCATCGAAAATGCAAATATGAATTTGAAATTTGTATAATCAATATCAAATAGGTACATATTATATTTATTTTTCTTCTCAGAGTCACGATGACTAAACAGGAACAGTAAAACTACTGGAAATAGTAAACACCACCGCCATATACTGTCCCTAGCGTAGCAAATTCACACTAGTAAATGTATGCTATGCTGTTAAGTGCAAGAAAAATAAACAGTACTGATTGGTAAAAAAATCATTGATCACATATTAGAAATTAAACTTTACATAATTATCCAAAAACGGATGTACTGATTGGTAAAAAAATCATTGATCACATATTAGAAATTAAACTTTACTTAATTATCCAAAAACGGATGTGCTTTAGACTTAGAAGTAAGACTTCATACACGACACATAATAAGGAAGAGAGAAAGAAAACGTGCGAGCACACTTTTTATTTTTTGCTCCTACATTCTACAATAATAAAAGAAACGTAACTCTCTCTCTTTCTGTTTTCTGTCTCTCAACTACCGTTTGCTTCACCCGATCACACTTTTCGTAACGCTCTCGTCACGCATTCATCAGCTTACTCGTCAAGTCAAGCGCACATAAAAAAGTTTTACTTCATAAATTATGCAGCTTACAACTTTATAACACTGTCATGTTTTACTGCGATACTTTATATTTTTATTTGGCAAAATATCGATCGTAATGTCAATAATTTGGTTAGATATAATAAGTAATACAGGGTTAATTTTAATACCAAGTTTTTAGGTATAGAAAGCTAAAATTTTAAACAACAACATTTGTTGTACAACTTTTGACATAAATCAATAAATTAATTAAATTATTTTAAAGTTTTTAATGTACAGTGGTGCCATTCATCATTCATCATTGTTTTATTCATAATAACTGAAGCTGGACTTCACGACGCGAGGCTCTGGTGCGTTTAGTTTATTATTATGATTTAATTTATTTACTTTGACGACCAGGCTGGCGCAGTGGTACAAGGCTCGGTTAAATGGAGCATGTTGCGTCAGGGGTCGCGGGTTCGAATCTCGCCTTGGTCATGGATGTTTTTCTATGTATTTTAAGTATTTCTATAATAAAAATCTTAAATATATAAAATTTATTATTTTTATAAAACATATTAAATATATTGTCCGTTGTCTAGTACCCGTAACACAATACACAAATCCTTATACCTTAACACGGGGCTAGGCTAACGTGGTGTGTAAAGTCCACAGATATTTATTATTTATTTATAATTCCTGACATTTTCTCTACCCTATAAAAATGTTTTTTTTTTAAATAAAACATGAAAAAAATCTTTAATTACTTTGGTTTACGAGCAATGGAAACAACATTTGATAGCAGGTTCTTTTTCTTTTCAAATTTTTAAAAGTACAAGAGCACTCTGGTCGTAAATTGGAGTGATGAGAAAGAGTGCAATGCATTATAGTATCAACAGAGGTTATGCACATAACACATATATTTAAAATTGAAAAGAAAAACAACCTGCTATCAAATATTGTTTCTACGAGGCTTTAATATTTTTTCTACTAATATTGTTTTTCTATTTAAGGCATAAATAAAAGAAATTAAAGTTTTCGCATTGTTGTTAAGCAGTACATACTACTACTAACTAACCACACAAAAAGCATAGCTGGCACTTTATGGCGCTGTCATGTGAGCGAGTAAAAACCAATATAATTTTTAAAACTTTGATACGTTAAAAAAAATTTATTTGAAGTATTATAAAATCTTATATAATACTTAGTACAGTATAAAATCTGCTCAAGCGACCTAAATGAAAAATATCGACTTTATTTAGTACCTATATATCGATATTTTTTGGACATCCCTAGCATGGATAATCTGTGAACTGTGGAAGACGTTGGTTTGAGGTTTCACCGCTTCAGTTTATTCCATGAATTTTATTACATTGTAGTTTTTATTTTTTAGTAATTTTAAAAATCGTATGGGAATGGAAAAAAACATAATAAAATGAAAATGCAGTCCATAGTGACTTATGTTCGCAGTTTACTTGGTTGGTGTGATGACGATCCTGTGAATAAGACAAGCTTCAAACGAGACAGGTACAAATGTGACATTTGTTTACAACATTTACAATTAGTTATGGCGGTAAACTCCACCTAATAACTATATAAGATAAATTACAATAAATGTGTAAAAATGATAACAATACCTATAAGTGTAGCATCAAAATTTTGGAAGTTTGTAATTTGTTTTACATATAAATTGTGATCTTTCCATGTACACGTATGACTTCGGCTTGTTTTTCCGCAGGCTCGACGGTGATTGTTCATCAGACGATGAGGTTCCAGCATTAAAGCGTCTTAAAAAGCTCAATAAAACAACTTTTCCTAACACTTCGCCATCTAAAGGTAGTATTGGTATTATTTTGTAAAGGTACAAATATATTCCATATTCAAATCCATTGTCAAACAATTTGTCTTACAGATATATGGCATGACATGAGTGGCAAAAGTAAAAACGTTAGGTATGTTCCAATTGAAGTGGAAGCCGGATATCCAAGTACATCAACACCAAATGATGATCAAATTAGATTAGCCAGTCGGAGTAGAATACCTATTAAATTCGTTGATATTACGAAGAATGGAACTGATGCTCCTTATAGAAAGCCTCGGATCCACTCTCCAATAAGGCCCACCATTAATAAAGTTGTTGTTGATGATGATGATGACGAAGACCCAGAGGTATGTTAACTCATCTAATGTTTTAGTAGATTTATGATAATGTTGTTGCATTTCATGTACTTTCCAAAAGTTCACATTGCTCAATAGGAATAATGAACGATGAATAATAATGCAATTTGCGTTGTCTGGTAACTATCATGGGCATTAATGAAGTGACATTACATAAAAATAATATGTATGTATATAAAAATGTATGTGTTATGCCCTTTGTATAATAAAAACCATGAGGTAAAACTTTTATAAAAGTACTAACTACTAATTACTATATTATAATCTTGTTGGTAGAGTTGCAGTCATAGGCCACTATTTTCCCTTGGCTCCTTTATGTAGTGGACGGGCAGTAACACTTCAAGGGTAAAATGCATAGGGGAAGCCACTAATTCTCTCATAGTCCCACATACTCTCCAAGGTCTTTGTCTGTGCATATTAGATAGGTTTTAGATTGAATAATATAGTAATATTATATTTCTATGACAACAACACTTATACAGGTGAACTGAATAAAATAACATCAAGTCCCTTTTATCATCACATCTATTCTATACTATAATAAAGAGGAAAGATTTGTTTGTTTGTTATGAATAGGCTCCAAAACTATTGTACCAATCTGCAAAAATTATTTTACCATTAGAAGCCGACATTATCACATTACCATAGGCTACTTTTTTCTGATGGAAAATACTTCATTTCCATGGGAAAACAGGTAAACTTTTAAACAGCTGAACTGTTTGAATTGAAATTTTTATATAAGAATTTCGATGGTTTCTTGGATTTCAGGTTTTTTAATTTTTTTGTCTGTGTTTGTATGTTTGTCCGAGAAAATACTGAACGGATTCTAATGAAACTTTTTGTGGTGTATAGATATTAAGCCACTTAGATGTTGACCACAACATCTAGGACACTTTTTACTGATGGAAAATAGCTCATCCCTATGGAAAATTCAGTAATTATACTTTACTTAACGGATTTAAATATTTGAAAAAAACTTAAACTAAGCTACATGAACGAAGTTGCGGCCACCAGCTAGTAATATATAAAAATGAATGTTTGTCTGTATGTCCTTACTAGAATCGTAAACTATGCATTTGAAAATGTAATTATCTTTAGTACAGTTGTTCTGAATGGGCCCACAAAGGTTTCTAAGTTGGTACAATCAATTTTCGACACAACGCCACTGTCAATCCAATTAATTTTATATATTGCTGCACATGGATGTGTAGCAATGTACACAGAGTAAAACTAGTATTGCAAGAAAATTGTTAGTGATTTGTTTTATATCCAACATGCGCAATCTCATTGACTGATGTTCAAAATTAGTAAATATAATATTAGGATATATCAAAATGAATTAATATATAATAATATTGATAAAATTTGTTTTCCATTGGAGGGAGTAAATAAACAGGCAGCTCACCTGATGGTATGTGACTATGGATGTCTATAGACATTTGCCACAGCAGAGGGCCTGCAGGTAAATTGAAAGAATAAAAAATATATATACAGTTG
>LUGF01004724.1:300230-312974 GCA_001625245.1 Calycopis cecrops
GTAAGTCAGACCAAAATAATAAAAGAATGACTTCAAATGTAATTTATTATTATTACAATAATTAGTCAATGCAATAGTTAACACTATGATTATCGAGGAAATTTAACGAATCATCATCTGATGATGATGATTTGTGTTTCTCTACATGTCTGTTGTATAAATTGTTGTCACGTTGTATAAATTGTTTTTTACTAGCTTTAGTAGGTGCCACTGTGTTTGTATGTGTATTATCTGTACAGTTGTTATGCATAATTTCGTCATTGCCAAAATAGAACCTCTAATGTGCCCAACAACCAATTTTACATAAACTAAATAAAACTAAATCAGCCTGAAAACACCAGTTTTTCAATAGTTCCAATATTTTCTTTGCACATAATATATTTTTTTTATAGGATAAGGGGTAAACGAGCAGCTGATAGATTACTACCGCCGCCCATAGACATCCGCAAAATTGGAGGCTTTGCTGGCGCGTTGCCAGCTTTTTAAATAAGAGTATGCTCAAGAACCCCAGGTCGTATCGGTTCGAAAATACCGACTGTAGCAGCAGATTCCACAATGATATTCGCGGTAAAAAGTTGCGCCCCAAACGCACAGTTGTAGACTTTGGGACATCGAAGTTGTGGCGGTAGAACTTAGGAGTTCTGCCGCGATGTCCTAAAGTGGAACTCCGCTGCAGGTATTAACTCGAACAACTCCTCGGAACACTCCCCATTGTAGATACAGTAGAAGATGCGGAGCGAGCCAACATCTCTCCGTAACGCGAGAGAATCAAGCCGTTCGTATATGCACTAGTCGTCAGGGATTCGAGACGCTCTACGTTGAATGCGGTCAAATGGAGTGAGTTGACATTGAGGGGCTCCGGCCCAAAGACGAGAACAGTACTCCATGTGCGGTCGGACCTGCGCTTTGTACAGTTGTAGCACATGCGCTGGCATGAAGTACTGCTTCGCCCTGCCGAGAACACCCAGCTTTTTGGAGGCTAATTTAGCCTTCGCTTCCAAGAGACGCGCGGAACTGAACGTTACTCGATATGTCGACACCAAGTATTCCGATGTCAGCTGCGGTCATTAGATGAGTATTCTCAAAAGGAGGATATACGAGGAATGGGGTTTTTCTTGCGGTAAACGCGCAAACTTGTGTCTTCTTAGGGTTGAACTGGACTAAATTTTGTCGGCCCCATTCCGAGACTTTGTCTAACAGAGATTCGACTTCAGACACAAGCTTGTTCCGATATTCGGTGACGTATTCCCGGAAAATTATGGCGCGGCCAATGTATATTGCATCACCAGTACTGTCGCCCGCATAACAATGAATGCCGCTAGTTTGTAGCATGTCATTAATATGCAGAAGAAAGGGCGTGGGAGACAAAACACAGCCTTGCGGAACACCAGCATTGACAGTTTTGACGTCCGAGCATGCACCGTCAACAATGACCTTAATTCTACGTTCTGTCAAAAAGCTAGTGATCCAGTGGCATAATTTCGCGGGTAGTCCATACGAGGGAAGCTTTGAAAGAAGCGCTTTATGCCATACCCGATCAAAGGCTTTTGCTATGTCCAGACTAACCGCCAATGCCTCTCCCGTTGTTTTCACTGCCTCAGCTCACCGGTGCGTTAAATAGGTTAAAAGGTCTCCAGCCGACCGTCCCCTACGGAAACCATAATGACGGTCGCTGAAAAGTTGGTGTTTCTCTAAATAACGCAGGTGGTTTTGTGTATCCATAATTACGTGATTGCTACATGAGAAGTTGTCGAACTAACTTATAACTTGTAAAATACAAATGAAACGCACATAGGATTTCGTGATGTACGACAACAGACTACATGATTTTGAAAAAAAAAAGATTGACAAAGACACTTAAGAGGTTTTATTTTGGCAATGACGATTGAGATAACTAAGGATTAGTTATCTCAATACAAACTATTGCGTTAGGATATAGTATAGATTTACTTAACTGTCTTGTAAGAGGTACTATTGCAAATTGCAACCAAATGCACATCCACCACTGAGGTGCAACTGATTGCTCACATAATGTCATAACACAGCTTGCTAGTGTCAGCTATGGACTGCAATTTATGAGTTCAGTGGCTCATTTAAAGGGGCTGGGGTTAAAAATGGATAATGCATCTACATAACCTCTAAGCTAAGATGTTTCTACATATTGGATGTAGGTAGTGGCCAAACTGCATTATTATAAAGTAAAATACTGTTTGTTAGAAACATGCAAAATTCACATTGTCATTTTGTAAACCAAATAAATAATCAAATTTATACATTTTTAGGTTGATATATTCGCTCACGATCTAATGATTTTGCCAGTACATTTAGGAGTACATTGGTGTCTCAGCATGATTGATTTCCGAGAGAAGCAAATATCATACCTGGACAGTATGGGTGCTCGAAACCAAAAGTGTTTAGATGCTCTATTGAAATATTTACATGATGAACATCAGGATAAAAAGGGACAGCCATTTGATAACACGGGTTGGAAGACTGAAAATCTAAAGGTACGTAATATGATTCTGGTTTACAATGAAATTATTGTTTTATATTGTTCATATCTAAATAAACTCGTATTTTAAAAATTTTAAACTAAATATAGACTGGCCTATGTGCATCCTTTTCATATGGGAAACTAGAGCTTCAAAATATGTAAGATTGGTATGGCACGAGTCGTAATTTGGATACTGTACTGTTGTTAAGGTTTTATACATTGTTCTTACAGTGTTAGGATAGTGACATTGTTTTGCAACTAAATCAGCCGCCAAGACTCACGTTCACATAATACTACTGTTAAGTGAAGTGCCCTAGATGCATTGCAGCCAAATCAGGCCAGGGAGAGGTATCTCTCGGACATACAATACTACCTTAAAAGTGATTCCTATAGTTTGTGAGCAGCCGCATGCTCATGGGGGCATAGGAAAGGAGGGCAATTCATCTGCACATTCATCAACCATTCGGGAACCATGCTAAGGAACATTCGTACACCAGAGATTCCTGGAAGAAACTAAATTGTGTACATTGAGAGAAATAATAGAGTGCTTTTGTTTCAGAACATTCCTCAGCAAATGAATGGCAGCGACTGCGGAATGTTTGCTTGTACTTTTGCTGAATTCTCCAGCCGCAAAGCTCCATTCACATTTTCTCAGGCACACATGCCCTACCTCCGGCGTAAGGCAGCTCTAGAAATTCTTACAGGCCGACTGCTGCTCTAAGACTTAGGGTAGTGTTGTGTATTAAGTGGATTGATAATTCGAATTCTTAGTGTAATTTACTTACAACAATGAGTTTAAAGTGTTATACATATTATTCTTCTTAATGTGTTTTGTGAGATAGATCACCGGACATAAATATGAGTGATGTGAAATATATTAACAGAATCTGATCAATTATATTAAATAATCGTCAAGGTGTAATATTTTGTTTCAAAGACTTCTAACTCAATATGACTATGTTAGTGTAAGAATACATTGCAGTGCATTGCCATCATATGTTTTTTATTTCTTAAACACAGTGATATAACCCAATGAGATAGTCTCCTGTATTTATGTTTCAACTCTATCCTGTAATAGCATAAGTATGTATATACTGTCCAAGTGGTATAAATAAAGTTTCTTCATTAAAGTAGTCCCATATATGAGATAACATTACTTAATGTGTACTAAATCACCAACATACCTAATATCAATACCCTGATGCATAGTAGAATATGTTTACAAGAATAGAAAATTCGTAAACAAATATTACAAAACAACGGCATCAAAATTCTTAAAGACATAATTATTGATGATAATTAATTATACTTAATTTGATTAGGATATTATCTTTCCGTAATGGATTAAGTAAATATAATGTATGTCTCTTTAAAACCCATGCTGTAATTTAATTCATTTGTACATAGTACATTGAAGTTATTCTTATTACATTTAATAGGTGTTTTAAGACTTAGATTTATTATATTTTACAGATATTCGCCGTAATCTGTAATACTGGATGACACCTGATAAATTAATAAAATACTACTAATACAATAATTAATAGAACTACTAAAATACTATTGTAAAATTCTCCGTACTTTAATTGTCTCTACATCCAATCTCATAAAATTAGATGGTATGTTTTAGACAAGAAAATTAAATTTCATCCAACTGATCCGTAGTGGAAATTATTTAATAATCAAAAAAGAAATTAAATTATGTCCTTATTAACAGAGACATATGCATGTCAGTATTACAAATTAAGAAAATATTTGTATTCCAATTTTGTATTAATATAGCATAAGAATTAAATTTTATTTATGACTACATTAATAGGAATTTTGTTCTGATCAAAAAATGATTGTATTTTTGTTCTGTAGGAGATATCCATGACGGAAAAATTGTAAAATAAAATTGTTTGAAGTAAAATGTATGTTTTATTTCATTTATATTATTTTTCGTTGATAAATAATCCTTTCATGACATATATTATGTAAATAAATTTACGCGCATTCAAAATTCGTGCTGGTAGCTGCATTTTGTCAAGATTGACTCCTAAGTTGAATTTCGGTATGCTCTGGATATGTCTCTAATCGCAGAGCAAGGGACATTTGTTTTTCGTATTAGGGGGCAAATGACCAATCGGGTCCTTTTGACGACTACCGACGGCCATCCGCATGATTGTTATCGCCTGGTGCGATGCGAGTGCTTGCCTTCCTTTCCTCCTCGCTTCGAATCGACCGCAGGACATCAAGTTTATCACTAAATACAGTCGTAGACACATACTGTCATAACTAGGAAAATGATGTGATTTGACTATGAGGGTTCACCGATTTTCGCTTCTCCGCTTCCGCTATTTCCGCTCTATGTGCCACTCAGGAGTACCAGGCCGATGAACGTAGTCCTTTTAGTTTTTACATCTATGTCGTCACAAGCTATTTTGTAAGTCATGATGTCACGGTGCTTTGCAGCGGAACTATGTCTGCATGACCGGAGTGGTGCCACATGATACGGCCGTAAAGTGACGGCTATGCCTTCGCGTTTTGTACTATTTGTAAGTAGCCGGTGGGCCGTTGGATGGGTGGAAGAAACTAGGGTAACACATCGGCGTAACAATCACGCAAAAGTACTTGGCGTCGGTAGTCATCAAAATGTTCTGACTACTCGTTTACCTCCATAAACTATTCAAAAAAACAAGCCTTATAAAAGTAATAAATAATAACCTAGAATCAAAGTAAGATAATTAATCAAACCATAAAGTACTGACGTAGGTACCTACTTAGAATAAGTATTATGTACCTATTCATACGTGTTTTTAGATAGTTTATGCAACTGTCATATAAAGAAGGGTATTAAAACACGAGTGTGAATTTTTGAAACGAGCGAACGCGAGTTTCAAAATAGTACCTCACGAGTGTTTTAATACCCGTGTACATAGTTGCATACACTACTTTATCTTCACTAATGCAATTAATCAATGAATCAAACATTGCGAAACATTGCAAGCAAGCAAGCAAGAAGAATTAAGAATTTTGAAATAAGGCTCTCTCACCACTCTCTCTCTCTCTCTCTCGCTCTCACACAGTGTTATAATGAGATTTTACGATATCGATTTGGATATTAAAACATCATGTCAATTGAGTTTTTTGTTGTCGGAGCTATAACAGTAGTTATTCAGTAGTTTATAACAGTAGTATTATAAGTCAAGTATTGGTAACATAAGTAGAATGTTACAACATTAGTGTAGATAAAATTCATTATGTTACTTAACAGATAATCGACGTGTGTATATGTGGCCGTCTGTGGCAGCTCCGCTACCAAACGGACTTTTTCTTTTTTTTTGTTACCAAATTATACTTAACATTTTTTTTAATATTTGTTGTACCAGTTAAACTATTCTGATGCTTAAATTGCTCCGATTTAGTCGCGAGAGAGGTGTTGAGTGCGGCCATAAGGCATAAACTCCGTGAGACAAGTTTCTTAGGTCGATAGATAATTACGTACCAACATAGTATCATATTTAGGTAATAGATTATGTGTATTAACATTATTAACTTCCCAAGGTTAATTTATTTCCATAAAATGATGACATCATTCTTAAAATTTTGAATAATATAACGGTACTTGTAATTTGAGAACTGTAACTCACTTCTGAACACTTGTTGGTTTAATTGCTTACTATAGGTAACAGCCAACAGGTATGCCTATAACAATTGATCAACAGCGTTGCACTACGTCTAGAACGAGGTAGTGCCACGATACATTGGAATTTGGAACCGAATTAAGGCTGATGATAGGTATGACCGGCCCCGAGGCTAGAGAGATACTTCTCGCACACATAATACACATTAAAAGTGATGGATGTGCAGTTTTGTACAGATTGAGTATCCGGCGGCCCTTTGGGCGATATGCCGATAAAGAGGGCAATGCATCAACATATTCGAATGTTATTAAGTGTCGGTAGTGACCAAATGTTGACGATGGCTCATTTATGCCTAATGCCTATGCTATTAAAAAATACATAAATACAAATGTCCACTTAATTTATTCGAGTACATACTAACGGAAATAGTTCCAGACTCAGCTAGTGCCTACATAGACTTTCACTGCATACTTACTCTAGGCCAGGGTTCATCAAGCAGGAAGGACGCGCCCCCTTGGGGGGCGCGCGATCAGTTTTCGGGGGAGGTTACTAGCATATGATAATTAAGTTGGAAAGGAAAAATAAATTACTACTCATAAAATATATGTGTATGGAGGTAATTATATTTTATTAGTTGAGGCTTAGATTATTATTTAGAGTTTTTTTAGTAAAAAATGTGGTGTAGAGTACTTACCTATCTGATGTAGAACCCTGTATTTCAAGGTTTTGTTTTACTTTCAAAAAATTATGTAATACTACTTAATCGTAAATAGGATTTTTTTCTCCTTGAAATCAGACATGAATATCAAGCGGAGGGTCTGAAATTCAAGCTTTTGTCCCTGAGCTGCTGGAGAAAACCAGAGACATAAGTTGGTACTTTGTGCCTAGGTTGGAGAATTAGTACATCCCTCCCTCCCTTCGAGCCAGGTACAGAGGTCTAGAAAGAAAGAAATATCTCAGCTACAAGCCTACAATGATATGTCCTGCTCCTGGCTCGCTTACTTTACTGATAAAGTGTAATTTTTTCTACCAAAGCCCCGAGAGATTAATTCGCTTTAAATTTTTTTTGTTCAGTGTTATATTATGCACGATAACTTGGGCCTTGGTTGGAAAGGGGGAATCACAGAATCGAATGAGGGAATTCGTGGAAGCGAGGCATTCCAAATTTCCAACCAGTCCAGGTCCCAACTTCCAAGTTCTCGCACGAATAATACTATTGAACTTGGCTGTTATATTTCTACATTTAAATAATTGTCTTTGACGGCATTTTGTATAAATTGAGCTGATGTTAACTGTACCAAATTCTTTAGCTGGTCACCAAACAGAATAAACTTTTTTATCGCTCTACAATCTACATGAGATGAGACCAAATGAAACTTTCAAGTGGTAATAAAAATTGACGCTAGATGGTGTTCACTGTTCATGCGTTTGTTACAATATTACAAACTGTTTATGTTAAATGTATGAAAATAAGTATGTTAAAACACTATAAACATTATCTGAAATGCGAAATTCGTCTATAATATTAATACAGTCTAAACGCAAACAATATAAAAAAGACTAATCACATATCGATCCACAACCGACTGTATTCAGTGTTTTTATACATATGTACAAAAGTGACGTAGCGATCACGCCACCTTTTCAGGGATGCTATCTAGCTCTGATTGGTTGGATTTCCCATCCTACACGAGATAATGACACATTCAACACGTCCAAGTAGTGTTGTGTTTATCTAATACTTACTCGATATTTAATCGATACAAAATACATTACCAAAGTAATTCTTTGAAATTTCATCATACTAATTAGAGATAAGGTAAACAAATAATTAATTCTACACGATATTTTTAAAAGTTTACTTTATTTGGATAATATTTTATTATATTTGAATTTAATATTCAATGAAATATATAGAATCGATAAAATATGTAATATCGATAACAGCTTGACATTTCACTTGCTTAACTCGCGAGTGTCCCTATTCCAATAGCAGTTCGCATTTGGATTGCTTTTGGTTAGTTTTGCATTTGTTAGAGAGGTTCTTGTTCTGTTTATGTACAGTTTGTATTTAAAATCAGTGGTTATTTACGTAAGTGGTAAATAGTATAAAACACTCGAGCTCCAAGCAGCTAGGTATGTAAAATATTTCTAATATTTTTTTTATCATTCGCGTAAACAATGCGGGTGGCTCTAAATTTTGAACTTAAATTACTATAACCTAGTTTTAAAATGTTTCTCTTACAATTTTTCTTTTTATTGATGATGCAAAATAATATAGTTGATAAGTAATAAAAAAAATAAATGATTTTAAATATTTGCCGGTAATAAAATTGATTTGTGACAGCCAAATACATATGATTTGTCTTACCTAGTTGTCGAAGATATTTCGTAGCTCGTGCGGTATTATTTTACTAGCCTAGTTTTTTTACGCACAGTCTAATTTATTTCTCTAATATTTTATGTCATCACGAATAAAATTTTATTTGCCTTTAGTCCTACATGATGCATAAATTCCTTCGATCTGCATGAGGCCCAGCTTTACAGGCGGGAAATTAAAAGTAGAAAAATAAATGCTGTACTTTTTTAAAATTTATTACAAGGAAAAAAGTTTACTTTAGGTTACTTAACTCAGACATATGTATGTATATATTAAAATAAAACCACTCCATTCAACTGGAAATTAGGACTTGTCTTAGGTGTATCTAAATCTGCTTAGACATATCTGCACATATTTATTCAATTTATATGCATGCAAAACATATATTAATTGCTTCTCTGTTAGTTTAAAATTAAGATTAAAAGTTCAAATATATAGTTTTATTAGACTAGATACATAAACATTTGTAAAAAAATTTTATCCAACTAGCTGCGCTCTGTGGTTTTACCCGCGTAAGTTTCGATCCAATGGAAATCTCGAGATAAAAAATAAATGTTAGCCATTTATTAGACCTACCTGACATACACACAAAATTTCATGAGAATCGGTATAGCCGTTTCAAAGGAACATTGTGACATGAATATTAAATGATTATTAATTAAATTACTATAAGTTTCTTATGTTCCCTCTTGGGATAAAAGCTTTTCCATGTTTTTATTGTTGTAGTCAACCAATATTTTCTAGCCACCTCCACCATGTCAGATGCTTGACTCTCCAGATATGGTCTGTCCACCTCCATTTAAGTTTCATAGCCTGCTTTTAAAGCATTTGTTTTATTATGAATTTGTGAATTTTCTAATTTTTCTTTCTATTAAATTTTTTTTCTCCATGGCATGCTGGCATCTTAATTCTTAATACTTACATTACATTAAAACTTCAAGGACCAACCACGTGTTCGCTGCGTGTTTTTGAAGCGTCTTTGAACGTCCGCGGTAACCGAAAGGTTAAGTTGAAAATATACATTGTGTCCAATATTTTTTCCATTTTGAAGCTATATTTTTCTTGGTTGGTAAACCATTTTAATCTATACTAAAGTATAGATTAAAATGAAATGCAACATAATATAAAAAGAAATAACTAATACATATTTATAAGAATTTTGTAGGCGTAATAAAAAATTGTCTCAAATAAGATTACTGCAGTTGTTTATCAGCATATGAACTTTGCAACAAAGCTCTTGCCCTAGGATAAGATAACTGCGACCCCGACAAGATAGTTGAGTCTGAAGTTCAGTGGCAATATAAAAATGATAATTGTGGAACATTTTTTTTAGTGTTATAAGCGGAGCCATTGTCATGACTACCGACGCCCATAGACATTCTCATAGATGTTATACAGATGCTATGCCCTCCTTGGGCCACCGGCTACTTACATACCGCATGAAACATGACAGTGCAGCTGTCCCGAAGCGAAAGGTACCTCCCTGGTAGTGTAGGACCAATTCAGCTGCAAACATGTAACCTGCAGCACCCAGTACTGCCTCTTACTAAATTCAATTATAACTTAGGTTTTTTTTTTTTTTTTTATGGTATAGGAGGGCAAACGAGCAGTTGTAGCCATTTTCATGACTACCGACGCCCATAGACATCGGCATATAGACTATACAGATGCGCTGCCCCCCTTTCTCCTCATACCTCCATGGGCCACCGGCTACTTACACACCGCACGAAACGCGACAGCACAGCTGTCACTTCACGCCGGTCTCGTGTAAGCGAGAGGTACCTCCCCGGTCGTGCCGGCCCAATTCGGCTGCATGCAGCGTGGCACTACCTCTTACTAAAATTATTTTTTATAGTATAGCAAACAAGCATCTGGAGCCTTCTATTACCAAATAGTAGCTAGGTGTGTGCACCCATGTTTGGCTGGCATGACTAAGGGGGCCTTGCTATGCCAGCCCAATTGGTCTGCAATGTTGCATGCATATAAAGAAGCTAAAAAAATATTAAAAGCTAAAGATACAACATCTTTCCTTATAGTAATTACATAATTTATAAACAAAGTATACCCTTACATTTTGACACACACAGTGGTCAAAAGATACTCGGCTGACAATTAAACATATATTATTTCATTATATTATTTTATAAATCATTATGAAATAAAAAATATTTTATTATATAATAATAAAGTAAATTTATAACCTGAATCTGAACTTTGATCTGTTATTCGTAGTTAAATTTATAAACATAGTTGTTTCCTGTTACAATTATTTAAGCATCAATCTGAATATTGTTTATAATAGGTAAAGTCCTAAATTTATTTATATAGTCTCTATAAAATAAAGTTCTTTACAATTTTTTACTAGTTTATTGCATTAAACTAAGTAAAACCTTAATAATAATTTAGAAAGTAGTAATAGAAATAAAGGCGAAAAAAATGTTGTGACTAATAATCATGATGTAAGTATTAATTCTTCAACAATTAGATCTCTCACAGTATAGTATAAAGCAGACAACTATAGAAAGAATGATTAGATCCATAGAAAATGATTTGTTTATATCTTAATCCTATCCTAATTAAGATTATAAATTCGAAAGTTTGTATGTTTGTTACTCCTTCACGCGAAAACTGCGGAACCGATTTTCATGAAATTTGGAACACACATAGAGGGTAACTTGGATTAACACAGGATAGTTTTTATCTTGAAAAAATGTTCCTATGGGATGCCATGTGATGATTTTCTATTTTCTACGGGATCGAAATTTAAACCGCGGGGTGCAGCTAGTAAAATCATAAATGCAAAAGTTTGTATATATTATGTTTGTTATTATTTTATGCAAAAATTTGTTAAAGCCATAATTGGCACAGACTTGTTGTGTTACCCAGAAAAAAATAATGGACACCTTATATAGATTTTATTTGGTTAATGTTGTGTAGATTGTTAAACATCAAAATAAAGCGCGATAAAATATGTTAAGAGTATTGACACCAATGCGTTCTGCTTGTTGGGCCATTCGGTAATCTGTTACGTATTTAAATATCAAAGGTCTCGAATATACCGCGTTACTGCAAATAAAACAAAGACACGTATTGTTTGCAGACTCACATACATATTACTTCGCACCGGCCGAAACGCCACCTGTTTCATAGTTATCTCCTAATATTTTATATTTTTTGTGATAAAAAAAATGTTACATACAGCCTCTTTTCATAATGCTGCATGAACCTACCATGTGTTTTAGACTCATGAAACCCTTCGCACCCAATTAAATTAAAGGTTCTGAAGTTGCCATTCCTCAAAAATACAGCTTCAAAAAAGTGTTTTAAGTCTAAAATCTCTACAAAATTTAAACTAGATAGAGCAATTTTGTTACAATTTTCAGGCAGATTAAATATTTAAACTCGGCGGGTTTAATAGAGTTTAGATAGGAGAGCTAATTCGATTATATCCGAGTGAAGCCTGGGTTGCCAGTTCTGAAGTTAAAATTTAATATTCTTGGTTTTTCCAATATTTATATTTTCCGATGATAATCCAATAAGAGGATTATTGGATTCTAGATTTTCTCCCGTATTTTCTATATTTGTTGAGGGTTGAAAAAAATTTTGAAAGTACGTATGTAATATTCCGTGTGTGTGCACGCGATCTATTTCTGTCCGGGACGACGGACTTTGCTCCCAGTACGAGGCGGACATTATCTGCCGCGCTGAGATGTCGTCTTCCGCTGTAGATCATCCGCTTGTAGAGACAATAGATAACATTAACTTCATGGACACTTTTAAAATATCTATTATAGAGTAGATTAAATACGTTATTAGCTGCGCTTCGCGGTTTCACCCGCGTAAAATCCTGTGGTAAAATAGATGGTGATTTCGTGATGAAAAATAGTCAACGTATTCTCAAACCTTTTATAAAGAAGATTATTTAATAAAAAAAGACATTTTCGACATAAATGTTTTAGTAAACTTATGCAACTGTGGGTGTTATCACTTTAACTTTGAGGGCTTTTTTCTCTTTATCGCTTTTAATGGTTTATGTTGACACCTTGAATATTAATTTGTGGATATGTTATCGGCACAGGATATCTGCATGTTGTTTCAATGTTGACATCATTCATTAATTTTATGTTTCTCTTGTTTTTTATGCTGGTTTCGTACCTCAAGAGAAGCTTCAGCACCCTTTATGTACTTAACAATTTTTGTCCTTATATTTATGTCTATTATTATTTTTTTTTTTTTTTATGGTA
>LUGF01004724.1:361368-380335 GCA_001625245.1 Calycopis cecrops
ATTATATAATTCCGTTTTGCACGGCGGAAGAGATGAGCCATCAATTCCTTTCTTAGGTGATCGAAACGAATTGTCATTGTCCAGAAATTTGTATGTTTTTTGAAACAATGCTACTCTAGCCTCATTTATACTTTTCAATCGTTTCAAACCATATACATTACACACAAACTCTTTGTATTTTATCGAAGAACTCAAGTCTCTTCTCGGATGGTTGTGACAATGGGATGAAACATTCAGTGAATTCTTCAGATTTTTCCATTATTGAAAATGGGCGTTTTTTGCCCTTCTTAAAAAATGCCGAGTTGTAATCGCACCCTGTGAATGCGTGAAATGCAGGAAGCGCAGCACTTAAATTTACTCCTAGTGCTTTATGTAATTGTGTTACGTTGATAAATCTTTGGTTTTTTCCGACACCGACTTCCATACAAATTTGGATATCTTCAGCAATATTACGCATATTGGCTAACATAATTATTAATACGTCAGTATCAGAACAACGAATCGTTACATTTGCATTAAAATCTAACTGGCAAACGTGGAAAATTATTTTTGTGTCGGCTTTAATTTTAATTTTAATTGAGAAGAAATAATTGACGAAAAATAGCGCCTGGCTTACGGACTATAATGTTGAATAACTTTAAGTACGTCATTTCCTCTCGAAAAAAAAATTTTGTGCTGATTATTAACATGATCCTGTAAGTAATAAAACAAATCAGCTGGCAGTAAGTTGGGGGAAAACTCGTCAGCTAATACATTTACTTAAGCTATAAATGTTTCCGACTAGCTCCTACGTTACACCTTTAGGGCATCAGCTGACAAACATTCCACCTACATATAGCCAGCTGACTTATTTATTTATTAAAAACAATACACAAACTATCATCTGATAAATTTTCTTTTGGGAGGAAATTACTGAACACATATATATTTTTTTCATATTTATGTGACCAGCTGACGTATAATCCACCACATTATAATTAGCTGACAATTTTATTTCTTCACAGTATTAGTTTAACTTGAATTTGATCAATTTTTTGATCGGGAATAAATCATTGAAAATAATTTTTTTTATTACGTTCGTGGGAGGCTACCCCTGCTCAACCCACCCTCGGAGCCGCAGCTGACGTTTACAACGCTTCATAATGCAACTTTCTGAAGCATTTTACGAGTTATCGACTGAGAGGAAATAATTGACGAAAAATAGCGCCTGGCTTACGGACTAAAGGACGAGACTTCTGGTCTCTTCGCCTAGGCCAGCCTGCCAGCCTGTAGCTGGAGAGATCCAGGACCCTCATACATTATTTGTATTGGGTATGGTGGGATATAATGAGCTTAGAGTGCGTCGTGACTTCACACTAAATAACCAGTTGAAATAGATTGCTTACAGTAAATAAAAGTAACTTTAATTCTTATGCTTTTTACATATATAATATTATAAAATGTAATGTGAGATGTGAATACGCAACAATTTAATTGCAGATCGCAAAAAGGACCTCGTGAAACTGCAGGCGGGCGAGTACGTGTCACTGGGTAAAGTGGAAGCGGAGCTCAAAACGTGCCCGCTGGTTGAGAACATCTGCGTATACGGCGACAGCTCTAAGACCCACACTGTCGCGCTGGTGGTGCCGAGCGTGCCGCTGCTCACCGAGCTGTCGAACCGCCTCGGCCTGCCTGAGCAGTCCTTCGAGCTGCTGTGCCAGAACGCGGCGATCGAGAAGGCTGTGCTCAAGGAGCTGGCGGACCATGCGAAAAAATGTAAGTGATTATAAGAGAGAGAGAGAGAGGATGTACCTTTCGCTCACATTATATAGGCGCCATGACCTGGCGAGACGCCTCGGCCTGGCCTTCGAGCAGCCACTCAAACAGTTGGCCAAAACATGGCGCTAAAAAAGACGTGCTGAAAGAACTGTCGGAATAAACAAGAAAATGTAAGGGTATTGAGTTAGTTGTAGTTTTTATGAGAGAGAGAGAGAGAGCAATAGACTGAGTGAGTGAGTGAGTGAGAGCCACACACAGATCCAGTCACTTTAATTTTATAAAGTAAGGATATTGATGTTCTTTTTAGTTTATAAGAGAGAGAGAGAAAGGACATGCTCCCTCGCTTACCTCGTTACCTGGTCATACATTACATATTAGACTTAATATGCAATTATTTGTTTGTAAGCGTACGTCTTTGTTCGACAGGCGGTCTGGAGAAGTTCGAGGTGCCCGCCGCCGTGAAGGTGTGCAAGGAAGTGTGGTCCCCCGACATGGGGCTGGTGACGGCCGCCTTCAAGATCAAGCGCCGCGACATACAGGAGCGCTACCACGAAGACATCAAGCGTATGTACGCGTCGTGAGAGAACGCAACTCGTTTAACATCACCGGAGGGCTATTGCAAAACGTGAATAAAAAGACTATTAGATATGGCCAGCGGGTCTGTGAAGCTTAGTGAATATTAACTGATGGTTTTATTTCGTGTTATAATTTTGATTCCTATCGATTTGTTTAGTGTAGACCCTTTGTTGCCAGTCGGGAGTTCCACATGATATTTGATTGCGGAACATTTTTTTATCTGTATATTGTGCACAGGTAATATAATGAATTTATAATAAATTATTCTATGCCAAAATTTTATAAGTGAAATATTGAGTGAGGCATTCTGTATTTTAATAGAGACAGAGGATATATTGTTGCAAAAGTATTAGTGCTTTATTAAATGTAATTCACTGAAACTACAGTTACTATATTAATTTTAATAATTATATGTATATATTAATTAGTTTGCCTCACTCGGTAATGTTACAAGTTTCCTATTAAAAATTTTGTATTGATTCTGTAAAGTTGCCAAAAGTAAGAAATCCAAAAATTTTCAAGTGTTCGAAGATCTGTCATGTTAAAAATAATATACTGTAATTCAATTAAAATAAAAAATAATAAAAATTTTAAAATATAATTATTAAATTTTTATCTATATCTTTACAAAATTTTAATAATACATTTAGATTGGCAATGGACAGAATTGAATATGTTTGGATGAGGTTCCGTTATGTGTTTGTTATTGTATACTAGGTTGTACATATTTATTTATGTTTATCGTAGCTGGCTGCTTGTGCAGATGTAAATTAGTACTACTTGATCTCTAGGTTTAGATGGTGTCCAACACTATGTCTTATACATATATTATAATAGGGAACATGTTAATGTCACATTATTAATGCAATTGTCTTATTTGCACTAGCAAATAATACATCTTAAAATACATATTAAATTTCGTCTGCTGTGTGTAAGGGGCATAGGGAAGAATGTGTAAATTATATCTATTTAAAATATTCGTTAATACAAATTTATATTGAAATATGTTCTTATCTATATTCTATATAATATATCTTACGCTAAATAAGGAATTACAATAGATTGGATACAGCAAATAATATTAATTTTAAATCTTATGCTTTTTACATACAGAATATTATAAATTGTACATTATTTAGTTCATAACAGAGAAGCACAATGTGAAGTCATCAAAATCCTCAGTCTGCCATCTTTTATCTATGAGATTGTTTTAGATATATGTATTAGATCTGATATACATTTATAAGGTAAAACTGTTCGTTTCGCGATCACACAAGTACTTTCGAACCAGTTGCTATTCTGTCGTCACTACAGAAGCATGCATTGGCACCATTTGAAAGCTATATTCGTTTTCTATATTTGTATAGGATTGTTATCAACCATTTGAAAGCTACATCCGTTTTCTATATTTGTATAGGATTGTTATCAACTACAATAAAATATGAATGAATTATTACTTCATTTATTCTAACCTTTAACTTCACACAACAGCTTGTGTGGTTGCGAAACTTGCAGATCCTTGGCCTAGTCTTTGATATTACGAAGTACCTCGGGACGCCGATAGTTTAGGTCTCACGGGGAGTACCAATATTTTTCAAATAGACTAGGCTTAGTACTTAGGAGGTGGGGTTACAAGTGTCAGCATAATTTTTAACCAAACGGTGTCTTTTTAGTTTTAGATTGTAAATTGTTGTAACTATTTGTATAAAGATGTAGGAACGATCGTGCCAGCGGCATTCAATTTTATAATTCGACTACGCTCGTCCAGGCATGAACCTCTCTGACCTGTTTAAATATCAGAGTGATCACAATAAAATTGTATATATTGAAATTAGCGATCGGCGTAGTCGACGTATGTTACTGGACTCTGGACGCATTTTCCGAGCATTTATATCTTCAATAAAATCCAATGTGTAACATACATAATGTATAAAGAAATTAAATTCGAGATTATAGTGTTCATTCGTATTGGATCGATGTTTATTAGTCGTCTGCTACTCGATTGTAGCGCAATTTTCGATGTAATCGTTTTAAATCGATTTCGATTAAGTTTTGGGCGTTGATCCGAAGGAGATATTTGCTCAGTTTGTTTGAGTTGTTTAAATTGATATTGGATAACATTTTTGTATTATTTATTCAATAAATGTTAATAAAATCAAATTGTTTCAATGTTTATTTAAATTAAACCCTTGCCTCGGATTTTTTTAAGTTGTGTGTAAAACGAGTATTCTGTTTCCACTCAGAAATAATAACGTTTTAACTAAGATAAGTGGCTATAGTAAACGGCCAGAAAAACATATTCAAGTATTTTTTGTGAAAATAGACATGAAGTGTAGTTTTGATACCTATTTGTCGACAGAAATATAAATTTACTTACTGACTGACGGAAATTATTACTTATAAATAACTAGCTGTACCAACTCATCGTACAATAACAGCTCATGCACAACAACTTGGCTAAAGATCATCACACGATCAAATTACGATTTTAATTAATATTTACGATTGTATAAAAAACACAAACATTCATTTTTGTATATAAAATTGACTTTTCGCAAATTTATACGCGAAATCTCGGTAAATACGGTAGATAGAAGAGATTTTTAATGTATAGAGGGACTAACGAGTTCGTATTCGTAATGGAAATGCCTTCTTCAACACATGTTGTATGGGTACTTGGTATCATGTAAGCGAGAGGTACTGCCGCAGTTGGGCCCGCCCTGAATTGATCCAATTTATAAAATAAATCGTATCTAAAGAGCCTGTGGCTCACTTTCATCTTCAAGGCCATTATTAGAAGGGGTTGAAACTGCGGATTGCAGACATATTTTATAAAAGCTGAAGACGCGCGTACTTCCATTTTATGAAGAATGTCAACTCTTGGACGTCCTGTGACTCTATGTAAGACCTCTGTATCGTTCAGTTTGCCGTTAAATTAGTCTAAAATCTTGGCGTGGTAGATAGAGGGAACGGATAATGACATTCTATAGATTCAATATTCGTACGTCACAAGGAGTTTATTAGTCCATTTGTCGACAGGAATTCGACAACTACAACACATCATCACGCTACTTACCTATCGAGGTCGACAGGAATTAGTTAATATCTTACGCTCGAGTGAAGAGTCTGTTAGAAGCCGATGAAAACAATAACCATTAACAATTCGGAATCACTCAAATTATTAATGGTTATCGTTTGAATAAATAAAATACGACAAATATTTAATAAATTTAATTTTAAACTAAGAATATTGTATTAATTACAATGGTTATTAAACTGAAATCTTTATTTGGTTCTGACATAGGAGAATAATATGTATTTTTGAATCATTTTTAATGGGAAACAGGCAATCCCTAAGACAGTTACCTATTGGTAAACAAATCCAAATTGGCTTATTTTTATATGCTCCTATCATCCGATGGTGTGATGAAGTTAGCGCCCGTTGGTTTAGTACTTGCACGACAGGTAGGCAAAAAAGTTACCTACTTAGGTTATTATATTTATTTTGGCAAATATGAACATGTGTGCTGTCAAACATTACATATATGGCATACGCAGACGAGGGATTTTTGTCCGCTAAAATAGAACGCTTACAACTCTATGGAGCAACGCAAACGAGGGATTAAAAGTACGGCGTACAAAAAGTCCCCCGAATAAGCAAGAACATGCAAAGAGCGGACCGGACAAAAATACGCGGGAGTCCCCGAAAGTAATAGAACTCTAATGACTAGGTGAAGTAACGCACACGGAGGACTTTAGTCTGTGTTATGTGCTCGAGAGTGAGGTACGTTCCGGGCAACAAATGTTCGCAAACCGTGTGCGTTGAGTACGCAGTAAATCCGCGGGGACTTTTTATTCGCGGACAAAAAACCCTTGTCTGAGCATGCCATATGTGTAGGGTTGCCATCTCAAAAATCTGTCAACCAGGACAAGGCACGTAAGAACCCCGGATTTCGGAGCTTCCTACCCGGACGTTAGAAAATAGCATTTTTCATAAGATACTCAGAAGAATAAAATATAGTTTAATGGTCATAAATCAATTATTATTTATTTTAATGCTATTTTAAACTAAATGGCGAACTTAAAAAGAAATACTTCCAGTAACCATTATAAACATTTCAACCAAAACTTGAAATTTTTAGTCTTAGTTTTTTGAATCAAATCAATCATTCAAAAATCAATCAAATCAAAATCCGGACTACAAATAAAACCCCGCCCGGACGCTCCCCGGACACCCTCAAAACTAGGACAAATCCGGGGAAACCCGGACGGATGGCAACCCTACATATGTGTAATGTTTGACATCACATATGTTCATATTTGCATTAACTCAAGTAAGGCCACCTTTTGTCAACAAATTCAAGATAAATTAATATAAATAGGTCACAACGGGCACGATAACCTGAGCCGTTGATACGCTCTCCAGTAAATATAAAATAATTAGAGCCAAGCCAAGCGAAGTTACCAATTATTGGTATCTTAAATATTATTACAAATCTTGCATTATATGGTCCTCTAAAACAGTGGTTCCCAATTATTTCTTTTCTTTCTACCACTTCTAGAAATATTGCGTATCTCCTATAGAAACTTGAAAACCGCTTCTCATAATTTAGAAATGATAATTTGAAATGAAAATACCATCAAAGGTATTTTGCGATAACTATTGTTATAAAAATACAGTTCCATTATAATCGATCCATCCATGATGGACAACACTAGTTTGTGTTCATTTAAAAAAAAAATAAGAAAATTCTAGTTTCAATTGATATTGGTTACCCCTTCTGTAGCCTCGTCTATCAATTATTAAATTACTTCACGGTAATGTCTCTGTACCTACTTTCTTTTTGAAGCATATTTGATATAAACAAACAAAAAATCTCTTTACTTTATAATATTACTATAAATTGGGAAACAGTGCTTTAAAACCTCCGGTACCGAACACGTGTTCACGGCCTTTTTTTTAAGCCGAAAAGCTAATTCACAACAAAAAAATGGTCATAATTTTAAGATTAGTCTTATAATAGTCAACGAGACGGTGTCTGTTACACGGCCATCTTGCAGAGGTAGCGCAGCTTCATGATCTTTATGTCGTCGGCGTCGAAGCGCACCACGCCCTCCTGGTTCTCTATAGAGATGAGCTCGCCCACCGCCTCGCGGTCCGTGCCGGCGATAACCTGGCGGACGAGAAATAATTAATAAGTTATTGAAATATAATGTAACTTAAAAAAAAATAATTGTCTGATATTCGAAAAAATGAGGTAATTATGGTACGCTATGGATTTAAAAGTAAAAGAAAAAATAAATTTTGGAGGATAGTGATGACATTCGAAAGTGATTTAATTCCTCATAAAACATATATGATTATAATTAAAATATATTCATGATTATAAATACTAATAATTGTCTCTTGATACGCCTGTTATAACAATAAATTCACATAAAACTCAGATACATGAAATGAAAATGTTACCTTGACCCGGTCGCCCCTCTGCGGCACGACGGGCTCGAGCAGGTCCGCGGAAAGCGTGACGACGCGGTCCTCCTGCGGCAGCCACACGGCCACCGCGCCCGCGCTTGCCGCGCGCACCGCGCCCGCCTGCCCTCGCAGCGCCGCGTCCGCGCCGCCGCGCACGCGCACCGCTAGCTCCGGTAGCGCCCACTCGCCCTCCGCCTCCTCCTCCGCGTACCCGGGGCTGGGCCGGTACGGGCTGTACGTGTGGTCCGAGCCGTACATGGTGCCCGGCGTCTGCGGCGTCAGCGGGCCCGCAGCGTAGCTGTCGTACGCTGGGCTCGGCGAGCTGAGCGCCAGCTCCAGGTCGGGCCGCGGCGTCTGCGCGGCCGCGTCCCACGCGCCGTGCGCCGGCGTGCGCGCGCCCTCGTGCGCCGGCGTGCTCGACCCATAGTGCGGTGTGCGGTTGCCCGCTTCGTAGATAGGCGTGGCCGCGCCTTGAAGTGGCGTCTTGAACCCGGCCTCGCGGTACGTCGGCGTGTGCGAGCCGGCTGCCCTGGTTGGAGTGCGCCCGTATGTGCTGGCGGAGCCGCGCGCTGCGCCGCCGCCCGCCGCCGCTATGTGTCCGCGGTCCACCGATATCGTCTGACACATGGTATGTAGCTCCACTCGCACCGCGCTAGTCGTCGCGTCCTTCACGATACCGACGTTACCCTTGTACGGTCCGCCGGTGATCTTGATGGTCTGCCCGATGAGCTCCCGGTCCCGGGACACGGCCCCGCGACCGCCGCGCCCGCGCCCTCGGCCTCCGGGCCCGCCGCCGCGGCCGGACGGGTGCATCGGTGACTGTATCCGTGGCGACATGAACCCGAGCGTGAGGCCATTAGCCGCGGCCGCGCTTTTCGCGCCGCCAGCAAGTTGCAGATGTCGCGTCTTGCACACGAATATGCCACCGTTATCGAGGTACATGCGGGATTGAAGGAAGGCAAAGTTTCTGTACAAGTGCTTGATCTCGCCGTCGCGGCCCGCGTGTGGTCCGTCGATGACTTTGACCATATCTTTTTTCTGTATGGTGTTGCCTTCGGAGTCCAGAGCTTTGGTGAAACGGTTCTCTCGTCTCTTTTGTAGCGCCTGAGGCTTGCACTCGATAACTTTACCCTGCATGCCAAGCACGTGGAAATTTTCTTTCTCCAGGCGTACGATGACGCCAACTGTCTGTGGATCGAGTTGCACCATATCACCCCATTGAAACTGACCTAGCGAATCTACTCCAGTGGCCATATCTGAACAAAGTTGAAGATCCCTCGGTAGCACCTCCAACTCGTGCATGGTGAGATCCGACACGAGCACAACTCTGTGCGACTCAACTCTGACAATTAGCCCGGTATCACCTTCGTATCTACCTGTCAAAACTTTGACGTGATCTCCTTGTTTAAAATATTTTCGGAGCTCGTTAGGTTTAAAAACGAGAGCATCTTTGAGTGCATCGTGCTTTGGCATTACTGTAATCATTGATCCATCGATGGCGATAATTCTTGCTTGTAAATTCGCTAAATCACCAGAACACACTTCAACATTGTCACCCATAGAAAATGAATGCAAACTTGTCGGATCGTCTTTAGCTGGCGCTGCGAGCTCAATATCGATACCTTCGGGCTGTTCTTCAAATCTTTCTAGCTCAGATAATGTAGGCTTGACTCCTTCCGCCAATATGGCAGACATAGTAAAATTTTTATAGAGAAACCCTTTTCTGGAGTACCTGTTTCCTTCGAAAATCAAAAAGTCTCCGTCGGAAGTAACTTCACCGCCTATAGCTCGAATAGCCTCTGGGTCGAAAGGTTTCGCAGCAGGTCTCCGTTTCTTTTTCCGCTTAGCAGCTTCATTTTCACTCTGCACTGTCCTGAGTGCTCCTCTCAATCTTGTATAGTCTATTCTGGGTAATAATTTTAGGTGGACTTGATTCTGAGCTAAATCAACATAATCAACTTGAGCTATGTCATCCTTGTACAGACCTCTTTTAAGTCTAACCCACTGCTTGGATTTCAAACCGGACTGTTCTTTTACTACTCTCAATACATCAGTCATTTCCTTAATAGGAACCATCTCTTGTTTCCTAAGGCCCATTCTCAAATTTCCAATATTATCAATGATTGCCTTGACATGAGTCTGTTTGTATGCTTCTACATAGATATATCCTTTTACGCCTTCCGGTGCCACTACTGATTTAATTTGAAAAGGTTCTTTATCAGACAGCAAATATGTTATGAACTTTCTCATTAATAATAGCACAGTTGCTTTCTCTTCTCCAATTTTGCATTTTACCATCCATAAATTTGGATCTTTGATTCCTGGTAAAAGTGTTTGCTGTGTGATTTCATCTGACATTTCCTCGCCTCCCTCGCCAAAATGGCGAAGGGCAGCCGACTCATCGGCATATTTGTTTCGTAAGTACTCTTCAATTTCCTCTTCTTTTTGTGAATCCCATAAGTTGGTTCCTCTACGTCTGCCTTCAATTTCACGAGCTGTGGGCCCAATTTCGTCAACCTCATTTCCAACAATACCCATTTCTTGGGCACCCTCTTCCCATTCATCATCTTCATCCACTTCATCATCAACCTTGTGAAAGAAAGAGATAAATAATTAATATTAATGTTTCCCATACTCATGACAACTTTTTCCCCTGTCAAATTTCTTTTTCCATATCATGCATATTGTTTTAATAAAAATAAAGTGACCAAAAAAAAAAGATTAGAAAAAAATTTCAAAGTGAAATTATTAAAGAGTAAGAAAGAAATAAATGAGGTAAATGTAATGAAAAAAGGCAGTTGCCTGAAATTATGGGATTAAGAGTACTACAGATTACTACATTATACATACTGCTTTTTTCTAGAAATTGATTAAAGTTGAAATTGGAATTACTCATAATCCCAATTTTATGTCTTTAGCCAAGTGATTAAATATTTTATAGAATAGTCAGTAAAAAAGCATCATGCATATATTATTATAATAAATAACAATTTACCTCAGCTTCATCAATAATAAAACCGCCATATCGGCTATCCTTTTTACGTTTCTTTCTACGTCTCTCCTCTTCATCGTCTTCGTCATATTCTTCCGAGTCTACTAAATCGTCACCTTCTGGCTCTTGTTCATCCTGGAAAAATAATAATTATATGATACTGCGACAAGACAAATGTTGCAATTTAATTACTACTCCCAATTTGATAAATTTATTGCTTCAAACTACTGTTTTCCAAATGAGCAGCACAGTGGCAGGTAAGGAAAGAAGTTCTAGAAGCTCTCTCTCATCAAGCTAAAACGCAATCAACCTCGTCTTAAGAAATGTCACTATTCAAATAGGTCATCGAGTAAAGAATAACTACTCTGTTTTTTTGAAAAATAGTTTGAAAAGTAGTTTTTTTTAGTGTAGGCATGCAAACCAGCAGTCATGCCCAAAAACAATCACATAAAGTTTATACAGATACAGAGGAGACACACCACACAAAAGGCAACAGCACAACTGTCCCTTTTAGCCATTATCACGGCACCACCCTGCTCATGCTTGCAAAATTCAATTACAATACAACATGACACTACCTCATTTTATTATTATGTAAGTATAAATATTTGTTGCCATTAGAAACATTTGCACGAAAATTTGGTCCTGAGAGTTGAAAGAAATAGACTTTGGTTGTAATATGTTATCCATTGACTAATCCCAGTTATTAGATTTCTGCTAACCAGGATTTTAGTTTCTTTAATACATTTTTTGTCCATGTTTGAGATTACATTTTCCAAAATGTGTAATTGATCATACATAAACCAAAAAAATATTTGTAGCTTATTTTTTCCTTATTTATGCAAAAATATTAAAAAATATAAGCCCACAGCTTATGAATTTTCCTTATTTATGCAAAAATATTAAAAAATATAAGCCCACAGCTTATGAAATTGAATATACAATTAGTCTGCCTATACATACTTTGCCCGGTTATGTTATTTTTATTATTTGCACTCGAAACATTATTTCATATTTGTATCTATCACTGCCACTGCCTAAAATTAAGACTTTAAAAGATAATTATTTATACATTTTTTTAATTTAAAAATTATGCTACATAATAAAAGTTCCTTAAAAAGGATTCACAATCAGATCTATTACTAAAGTTTTGTGAATTTCATACATTATTAAGATGTTACATTAATAATTTGATGGATTCTTTGACTATAACTTTTTCTAAACACCTTACCCCCTTCCACATTTGAAAGGTTCACACTTTACGAAATTCGTGCAGGTGTATTCTAATGCATGATTGTTGTAGTACCTCAACTTCTTCATCCCCAGATGCTTCTTTAGCTTCGTCATCCCTGCTTTTTCGACTGCGGTCAGAGCCAGCGGACCTACTCCTGTTAATGTAAAAAAATTATAATAATAACAATTAAATACTGCATATAAATACATTCGTTAGACTGAAGTGTTTTAGACCTGGAACGGGAGCGTGAGCGTGATCGAGACCGTGACCTCGACGGGCTCCTCGAAGGACTTCGACTTCCAGAATGTGATCTGGAACGGGAACGGGAGACAGAACGTGAACCCCGTGATCTTGCTGAACGATTAGATGCGGCGCTTCTACGGGACCGATTTGATGCTACACTTCCAGCGTCAGATCCACTGCCCGAATAATTACTGCCTTCGGAATCTGACATGGTCAATTAAATTAATCTCACTAAATAAACAAGGTCATTTGTCACTTTAAATAGAGTTTTTTTTCACAATATTCTAGTTTCTTTCGTTACCATACGTAGCAAACCAAAACGTAACAAAACTTGACAAGCAAAATTGACATTTGCTTTTTTTAACTTCTTCCACAATAGCCCAAAAGAGAAATTATTATAGAACTGTAGATTGAAAGTTCACTTTTTCTCTATATACATATAAAAAGTGAATGAAAGTTAGCTAAAGATTTTTTTATGTTTATATGAAAAAAAATAACTTTAACGAAGTTAGTTGAATAGTTAGATATTTTTTTTTTTGTAATAGCAATATTAATCTTTGTACAAAAACTTGTTTAATATTTTAGAAGAGGAAGAAGAAAGCTTTTCTTTTGTCTATTGATTCGTAGCTGCCCTACCAATTGTGTGAAATATTTCAGAATTTTTAACAATTATTACTATAAAATTGAATAACGCGCATAACTTATGGTATATCTTACAGTTGTACTTTATAAAATGTTTTATGAATGTGTGGGTCGGCATAGGTAGTAAGTAGTCTTTTGTCGTAATGCCTAATTTCGCCAAATCGTGAAGCAGCTTTCGGTTTTATTTTCGCACGAACTGGAATAAACAATTGTGATTCTTTTTATCGCTACATAATTATTTATGGGATTGAGGTAAATAATTATCGTGAAAGTGTCGTGGTGCAGTGTGGTGCAGTGCGGTAGTTCTGGTAGCAATGTATCAGTGAGGGCGGCGATCGCTAAGCCAGGGTCCCCATTGTCATGTTGGAGACGCGGTCGGTGCGCGCCGCGGACTCGGTGTGGGCGAATAAGCCGTTGCCTGCGCCAAACGCCATGGCTAATTCCAGGCACGGAAAAAACACACAGGTATACCTATTATTAAAACCATGGCAAAGTAAAATATAGAAGCCAAACCTTACTCTCCTATTGGAGCTTTTATAGTTCCAATAGGAAAACAGGTAGGTTTAGTTTTGTTGGTCCAGTTCCATAGAATCTCTGCTATGTTTTAGAAATGAAAGTGTATGACTACATCTGTACTTATGCCCCATAGGTTCAGATGTAGTCATACAATTTCATACAAATGTATATTTTGTATCAGCAGGTACAAAATTTCATCTTTGTGTTGTCTTGAACAAAATATACATAATAGTCTAATCCCTAAAACATTGAACCCGTGGTAACTATAGAAAATATGAGATAAAAGGATACCCTCATCATACCCAAGTTTATAATAGTATAAATTAATATTGTTATTAAATGAGCCTAGGTGTGCATGTAATATAAACTGTACACTTATATAAGAAAGGAATTTAACTCTACCTAAAAAGAAATATTTAGAAATTTCTTAAAAAGGACAATAATCATAGTAGAAATAGTCATAATAGGCACAAACTGGATGTACTGGTAATTGTTTACAGGCTTAATAAATGTATCACAAATTTTTTGCGTTCCGCATACAAAGCATACAAATGGGACCCTATTACTAAAATATCTGTGATGCTTGTGTATAGAAATTCAGCAAGGCTTTAAGTATTTGGCTCTGATTTTTCATTGGTTCTCCTATACGATAATGAAATTCAAATGCATTTTTTACTAGCTGTAACCATTAAAAGAATGTTCTCAAAATGAGGAGACTCTACAAAGAGTGATTTTTAGTAGCATATATGCAAACAATCTACTTTGGGTTAAATATACAAAATTTAATTGGTCCTATTCCGAGACTGGCTAATTAAAAAGGACTCATCTTCAAACACAAATTTACTTGCTGTCTTCTCCAGTGCTGCCTTTCGCATAAAAATCAAGCCTCTGGTTCATAAGGAAGAGAAGTGCTTTATGCATGGCGTTCTGCGAGAACATTGTCTCACTAGTTGTGATTGCAAGACAAGATAGTTGGACGTAGAATTTCGTTGATCATCCAGAGTCCTGTTGGTTTCAAAGACAATATAGAAGTTTGAGCTTTTTTGCGACCTGAGTCAAGCAAAGACACGAGATGACTAAAATTTCCTAAGATGGCGATGAACCAGAATTCACAAGTGTCGAAAGAATTGTGAACTAATTTCATGGCAAATCTGCTTATTTTTTAAGATTTTGAAGTAGTGACAGCTCCTTTGATGGCCCTGGTAGCGTTCTGAGGTAGTCTTCAGCTTAAGGCGTGAGTGTAACCTGCAGAAACTATTGAACCAAGACTGTGAATTGCCACGGTAAGCACTATAGAGAATGGGATGAACATTTCCACTACCTGAGCCACAATGTCAGGATTATCAGGCGAGAAGTGAATTTGGCCCCTTGTGTTTGTAATATAACCGGATTCAGCATGAGCAGGGAGTGTGAGGGGTCCGAATACGACGATACCATAGGTCTAGTAGTAATCAGCGGATACCACATAGTCCATATGATGTGAGGTCAGCAGAAGATCCAACAGAAAAGGTATATGATCTTTCGCACTTGGAATTCGCTGAATTTTGTGAGCGAGGGGACCAGCTGAAAAAGACCATTAAGCCTTTTTGCTAAGGCAAAGTCGTTAACGATTATTTCCTCCGCATGATGGGTGGTACATGCGCTCAGGACGGATATGACGTAAAACAGATGTTTTGCCATTTTTCGACTTTATATTATTGGGCAATGGTCGTTAGGATATAGGATGTGTAATTATATGTAATGTTAGGATGCGAAACAGCATTACACCTAGGGATAATTTTACAGATTTTTATAATATATAAGTAATGTATAAGTATGGTTGTCAGCTTAAGTAGCGATCTGGAAAATACGTAATATACGAAATATTTTCGATGGTATAATATTCCAAAGACAGTGAAAGTAATACACAGTAAATATATAACTTCAATCTAATTAAGTAAATACACATATTCATAGGCAAAATTCACACAATTATACCAGTCCGAATTCAAATATTACAATGTATTTTCCCTGTTAATTATCTCATTTCCTCAGACTAATTTTATGCGTGCTATGTGGCAGCGTGTCCAATCTTTTTAAATGGGAAATAACGAATATCCTATTGTACTCGTGCACTCGAAAATATGTCTTCAAACCCTCGGAACTTGTTCGTTTTAAAACATGTTTTTATAAGTCGTGCCCGATAATATATGCGCAACGGAATTGGGAATTTAAAAATAAAAAAGAGAATACGATATATCTTAGTTTTAACGTATGTTTATCGTACGGTGTTTGGTATGAAATTTATGAATGGCCGTGTTATAAAAACAGAACATTTCAATAATGATTACGACTTTATCATCGTCAGCAACAGCGGCCAACAGACGTCCGCTGCTGGACATGTGCCTCCAGACAGCGACCCAGGTTACCAGATGGGAAGACTACAGAATCTGGATCAACTTAAAAAGATCGGGTTGTAATCAGGACAACAAAAAATAAATTAATAAATATAATACTACTATTTTGCTTCTGACAGAGGTTTGAATTTCAATATTACATTTTAAGTCTGACTAATGGTGTCTTTAGTATTTACGCTGTTGCTCATAAATATCTGTAATTATTTTTCGGGACTCATACAAAATGTCGGAAATCCCGGCGATTCCCGTCCGCCCAACTTACAACCCTAGCCTCAGGTTACGGACTCCAACTGCTTGCTGTGTGCCGAAAGCTCTATAAAAACACCTCCATATACAAGAAAATATTCAGTTCCACTTCATTGCAGCTAAATATCGTAATCCGATGCAAATTTAGCAGCCCCGCCGTTCCGTACTATGGGTCCGCGCTGCGGAGTTTCACATCTCACGAAGTAGCGCCCTGGTGTTAAAAATAGTATTAATCCGACGCAATCAATGCAACCCTCTATTGGTCGCTGCCTACACCTACAGCACAGTTCTGCTTAGACAAAATTCAACCTAAACTATTGACTGAACAAAAATGAACTTAACAATCTAGAATGTCACATTGTATTACATTTAGCCCGTATGTTCCTATTTTAATGAGAAACAAGGAGTTAATACAGTACACAAGGGGATATTCCCGGTAACGCACGAGTGCAATCTTCTTATCAGTTTCGATATTTTGAAGAAACATCGTGAAGTCGACATGGTGAACTGTTGAGCTTGAGTTCATTGCAGATATGACTTATGAATTAAAGTTCACAAGTCATTCACAAAATAGAGCAAAATGAATAAACGAGTAATCGGAGGGAGCCATGGATTACTATCATCTCCCATTGGCAAGCATACAGATATGTTGCCCTCCTTTTCCCCACACCCCCAATGAGCAATTGGCTACTCACAAACCAGATTGTTATTAAAAGAAGAATTAAGAGAAGCTCATATTGTCAAACTAAGTATACTCAACTTTTCTGTTTTTTTACCAATTTTGTGATAGCATCATAGCTATACACTTTTTTACCGAAATTTTCGACATGTATCATTACCGCACCAGATAGCCTTGAGGTGTACACCTGCCTGCGTCCAGATCACGTCGATAGTGCGGTTTTATTGACTAATTAGTTACAGTAGCCGGCGCTATGTGGAACATCTTTCGACCTTTAATACAAGTTGAAGAACGTTGACCTTGCGTGCATGCAATGCGAGCGCTCTTAACATGGGCTTTATTGTAACAAAGAAATATTCGGAACCTTATTTTTTCGGAACCTAGGCGGCAAAAGAGCTTATTCTTTCCTCAAAGGTCGGCAACGCATCTGTTAGACCTCTGGTGTTACGGATGTCTGTGGGCGTTGGTGATCACTTTACATCAGGTGACCCAACTGCTCGTTTGCCTCCTAGGCTATAAAAAAAACGAGCAGTGGGAGCCATATGATCGACGGTGTCGACGATAGCCCACTCTACTAAATTGCTCGTTTGTAACCTATGCCTAAAATAAAACAATAGTATGCACTAGCAGACGTTATCAGCCTTTCTGAGCTGAACGTAGGCGACAACCTCTACTTAGTTTCAAGCTATTTAAGTTTCGATATTACGCCAGCTGTGGACACAAGCCGACTTTTTTTTTTATATAGGAGGGCAAACGAGCAGCCGGAGCCATTTTCATGACTACCAACGCCCACAAACATCCGCATAGAGGCTATACAGATGCGCTGCCCTCCTTTCTCCTCCCACCTCCATGGGCCACCGGCTACTTACACACCGCACGAAACGCGACAGCACACAGCTGTCACTTTACGCCAGCCTCGTGTAAGCGAGAGATACCTCCCCGGTCGTGCCGGCCCAATTCGACTGCATGTAAGCATGCAGTGTGGCACTACCTCTTACCGACTGACGAGATTTCAATATTATGTTTACAGGACGACGTTTGCTACGTAGTAGCGAAGTACGACTACGCAGCCCAAGGGGCTCAGGAGCTGGACCTCCGCAAGAACGAGCGATACCTCCTGCTCGACGACTCGAAGCACTGGTGGCGCGTCCAGAACGCACGCAGCCAGTCCGGATATGTGCCTAGCAATTACGTTAAGAAGGAGAAACCCTCTCTCTTTGATAGGTATGTGTGCATTTATCTGTATCTATACTCTCATCATTATCAGACGACAATAAACGCCAAGACGTGGGATCTCCTGCTACGCGCATCCGACGCGGACCGGCCACTGCACGAATGTCGTCTTCCCCCTGGTGAACGCTACCTCCACTCTAAAACCTTACTAGCCCATCGGTCCTTTGTTCTTCTGAATGTGTGACTAACCCATTGCCATATTAACGAGGTTCACGAGATTCTGTACTGTATTGTTTCATATCTATAGTAGGTATATAGTATATACTAATACCAATATAATATAAAGGGGAATCTTAGACGCTTTTTAAACGCCGAATGCAGCGACTAGACGCGGGGGGCGCACACTTCAAGACGCCAGACGCGACTACATAGACGCTAAGGGTCAATTCACACTAAAAGCGCGGCGAAGGGCAGCGAAGCGGAGCACAGTTTATATGTCATATGCATTTCAACTTTATTTTCTACTACTATGTACTTATTATCTAATTCTCGCGACTTCTGGAGCATTCCAGCGACTTCGCGGGAATCCGCGCGTCTCGTTCGAGTTTCTCATGCGATATTATGTATTATGATAATTATTATAAAGTTGAAATTCATATGACACATAAACTGCAGCGCTCCGTTTCGCTGCCCTTCGCCGCGCTTTTGGTGTGAATTCACCCTAATGTATGTCAAATAACGTCTTTAGACTCTGCGACCGGTCGCAGAAAGTCGCAAAGTCGCCGGTCGCCGCGTCTAAAAGTCGCGTGTGTGCTGTAGCTCTAATGAAAACTAAACCGGTATTTATGTTTACTATAACAATAATTGTGCGTATACAGATACAACATAATATAATCAAGTTTTAAATACGATTTGATCTCTAATTTGCTTAAACAAAATTTCTTAACCACTTTGTTACCGTACCTTCAACCTACGCAACTACATAAGGTCACATGTGCCTACGGATAACATTCATTTAATTGCAATGTTAACTTAT
>LUGF01004724.1:432360-456029 GCA_001625245.1 Calycopis cecrops
TCCGTAAATCTATTGTGACGAACTGATTAGAAAACCATAACTCAATTATTATTCGTTTTATTGTAAAAAATCAAATGTGTACTGTTGAAATTAAAAAAATTACATCTTAGGCAGCCTTGTATACAAATACACACAGTAAACGTCAAAAATGTGTCAACAGTGAGCTTTACTCTGAGAGTAAAGCCACTTGAGACTTTATTTTCACAACGTTAGAGTGTATAATTGAATAAATCGCGTTCGCGCACTTAAAACATTATGGTAAGAGACATTCTTTATGGTTAAGTTTTAATTGCGTCATTCATATAAGCTGCCAGCACAATTTTATTGGTCTAACGTTCATTAATTTATGGTTTTTTTATGTTAATTATGATTCAAGTTTACCATAAAACTATTTGAAAATTAAAAATAAAAAAAAGCAATTTTTGGTGAAAAGCGTATATGTTATCATGAGTATCTAATTTAAATAACATACGTATGACACGAGTGCTTAAGGCATGCACATTTGGTTTTACCAAACTTTTTGTACCTATTATGGCTAAATATAAATTATTATATATAATTATATAAACAATTCAGTGAAATTATTCTTTATAATGTTTATCAAAGTAATCTAGGTAAAATTCTTGTAAGTTTTTATGAGTTTTTCGCCTCATGTTACGTACGCTAGAAATCGTTTCTTTATAGAAATTTGTTGCTGACGCTTTTTGCAATCACACAGGAAATTCTATGATCCATTCCTCTTTTTCTAAAAAACCCGATTGTTTATATACGCTAAGATACAAATTGATTTTGGCATAGTAAGTGCCCTAATTACTATGTACCTACTACAAGTTGCTCGCTAACTGGCTTATAGACTTATTATTTTCTACGAATTCGAATATTTAAATTACGTGATAGTAAGATAGAGTACTCTAACTCTACGATCGCTAAGATATTTTATTGCGTAGAGGAGAAAACGATACTTCTTAGTCTATTTATCGGCCGGACTGTAACAAGCAGGCCAGGTAGTAACTTCCCTGTCGTACTGACTCATTTCGGACACAATGCAGCAAGGACATATTACACAATAACACAGCCGCTCTTTATAAATCATAAACATTATGCCCCAGTTATTTATCAACTGAAATATTCCTGAACAAGCGATGTGTAAGTAGCCGGTGGCCCATGGAGGGGGGAGGTGGAAGGAGGGCAACGCATCTGTGGAAATGCGGATGTCTATGGGCGTTGTTAGTCATGAATATGTCTTCGACTACCCGTTTGCACTTTTATACCATAATAACTATTTTTAATAAGAGGTAAGAATTTCAACTCGAACAAAAAAAGCTACCTTTGAAAAAAAAGTAACAATGCAAGCGTTCCCATTGAAATTTATTCGGCCTCTCGGTTGGCCTGCCACTTCTCTCAGTAAAAGCTGGAAACGCATCCAGCCGATGTTTTTTTCATTATTAATAAAAGACATGAAATTGAAAAGTGCCGAGTATTCGCCGTAAATCCGCGGCGTTATCCACAGTATGTCGTTTTTATGTGGTACATATTATTGGCAAATGCACTGCTTGTGACGCGCGCTCGTAAACCCGGCTCGATGTGACGTTATGGCGGGTAATATATATAAAAATGGGAATATTTACAGATAAGAATGTTTTTTAGCTATTGTGAAATGTGGATTTGGCAAATGTTTGAACGTGATATTCACAAGCGGGAGAGTTTAAATAGTTTTATTGCTGGAAGTGTATCTGGGTAAAAAAAAATGTATAATTATTATTGCTGTAGAGTAAACATCGACTAGAATTGTGTAGTTATCATTCTAGAAACGTCGGATCGTCTCACAATCCACATTCTCCATTTAGAGCAGGGTTTCTCAACCGTTTTAAAGTCACTCCTCCCTAACGACTTGCGAAAATTTTCATGCCTCTCCTATCAAAATATAGTTACCTCCATATACAATCTATTTTATGAGTCTAGTAATTTATTTTTCTTTCTACTTTAATTATCAAACGTTTCTCGCCTCCCCTGGCTGCCCCTTCCAATGGGGGCACACCCCACTAGTTAAGAAGGGTTTGTTTGTGTTTTTGTTTTTTCTGGTTTGAGCTACTATTGGTTCGCAATCCGCATCATCATTGATCCTAAAGTTGTCGTGGCGGTGTGCTCAGTAGCCTCAGGTAGGCTTTGTCTTAGGTGCAACTAATTTAACTTCATCCGGAACTTCCGCGCATGACACCAGGATGGGAACCATACCCAATTGCACTATCCCTAGGTTTGCGGGGTTGATATGCCGGTGCTAATCGCCGTTGAGTTAATTCACAGCGCCGCGCCGGGGCGGCAGCGGGGACTCCCTGAGGGCGGCACCGTCGGTACTTGCCTTGGTTTGAACACATTTGAATGAATGACCAACACTCATAGCATTGTCAGGGTGTCTCTTCACTTCCATAGCATCACCAATAAAAGTAAAAAAAAGATGATATAGAAGTAGAACTCCACATTCTTGCACATGATCATCTGTCGGGAAACTGCGCTTCATCTATGTTACTCTTTTACACATATTTGTATTAGTTGTCTTAATTAGCTTTCGTACTCTAGTTAGAATAGCTTTTTGTGACATTTCGATCAAGTACTGGGTTGTCAAAATTTGCAACGCTTCGCATGGGCTGAATAAAACAGCTAAAAGCTTTTACTTACGAATTAAAACATTTCAAGAAAGCACGTCGCACTTTTTGAACAGTTCCTTGGCTCTAGTCAGTGAATTTAATCGCGGTGTGCAAAAATAAGCCATATGTAATAGGGATAAAATCTAATTTTGTACGTCTTCAAGCTTAAATTTTGAATACTGTCCTAAATAATTCATTGGAGTTGTTGCAATGGAATGGAGAAAAAGACATGGCAGAGGTGTTGTCGAAAAATTTAGTATGTCAATTTATTTTAATGGGCCTGCGATTACATGACTGGGAATATTTCAAAAATGTTTACTGTGTGTCTTAGAGAACATGATAGAAGCGGACCATATGCAAATATTATCAGATGGAAAGTAACATGTATTATGTTGGTGCGAGGATTCCAAGGTCTTATAAAATTCCAAAGAAAATATGATTCTTTTAACTAGTTGACACCATAAAATCTTCTAAAAGATCTTATCACGTTTTTTTAAGATTGAGAAATGAGTAGCACTCGTCTTAGCAAGATTGACCGCTAAGAAAAAAGTAAAGTAGGTATATACTCGTTAAATAAAATAAAATAAAATGATTAACTATCAGGTTACATTATATTGAATTAGTATATCTATATCTTAGCTAGACTATATTGATTCTAATGCCTTATGCATATATCTTTATTTCTATTTATTTAACAATTTCTCCAAATAGTAATTAACGTTTATTTAATTTATTACATAAATAATTGTTTATTTGTTTAGGCTCATGAAAAGGGTAATTAAAATAGTTTGCGAATCCGTTTAGGAACCGTAAGCGTAAATAATCAAAGTACAGTTTGCATTGCGACCCTCGACGTGTTTACAATTTGCTTCGATGTTTGTCTGTGGGCCCCGGCGACCCCAAATGTATTTCTGGTGGTCATATTTATTAACACTACAAGTTAATTGCAACACTATGCTCAAAATGTATTCATTAAAGACGAAGCGTACGTTTCGAGCTCGGTGTTAGAGTTATAGCACGTAGATAACACCGGTACACATTTGATGTTCTCATTTAATTTAATATAATAATAATCTGTGGACTACACATCACTTTAGTATAGCCCAGTGCTTAGTACGTTAAGGATTTGTCACGGGTATTAGATAACGGAAATATATTTAATATGTTTTATAAATTTAAGAAATTATATTTGTTTAAGATTTTTATTATACAAATACATAGACGACTTAGGCGGGATTCGAACCAGCGACTCTGACGCAACATGCACCTCTGTACCACTGCGCCAGCCGGTCGTCTGATTTATGATATTATAATAACATTCATCACTTACAATAACACAAATTCATTGTTAATATCTCATATCTACATATTTCCTAGTAGCGCCTCGCGGTTGTACCTGCGTTACCCGCGAACTTCGCTCATTTTTATCGTAACGTAATGGCATATAGACTTCCACGACCTCCATAAATTATAGCCTTCCCCAATAAATGGGCTATTTAATACTGAAATATTTTTTCAAATCAGACCAGTAGTTCCCAAGATTAGCGTGTACCTTAGGTACAATCTATGAAAATTATATAATTGGTGTTATTAAAAAAAATTAGATAAATGCGATTCAGACGTGCACTAATTTTGTTTGTAATGAGAAAATTCAGTTTGTTATGGTTTTTTTCAGTAATTAAATTTATAATCATAACACCAATTAAATTATAATTTACCAATTTCCGGTAAGCGGTGTTACTCCTTTATTTCGGCGCGTAATGGTACAGCCATCTTTGATTCCTTTGACTAACAAGTATTTGATATGAATTTCAGTTTGATCCCTTCGCCCGTTCCTGGGAAAAGGGTCTTAACAGACAAACAGCCAGACAGACAGACGAAAAACAAAGAGTTCCTCTAACGGTTTTAGAAATTTTAGTACATTGAACTCCAGGCAAGGCGATGAGAGCCGCCTCTGTGATATGGATTTCTATTTTAAATAATACTTTGTCTTAAATATTTATCCTTTTCATATATTTTAAAATACATCATGTCTTTGCGAATGTAATGTTACATACATTAATGCAATGGTAGAAATATATATTTTTGTACGTAGTGAAAGCTATAAGTGTGTTTAATTGATTTTATAATAAATATTTTGTGTACATTGTGAGATGGTCAATATTTATTGATGGTCAATGTGTACACATTGCATACAATATCAACAAAATATTTATTATAAAATAAAATGACTCGATACTAAATGGCTTCCGACTTGCAAATAATCTATTAGTATAAACGTGTATCGCATTTTGAAATACAGAAATTATAGATTGATTTTTATTTCTAAAAAGTTTAAAATGTGTGTACACAGCCTTAGGCAATTAAATGTTGCGCCGTAGGACATATATATTAGTATGTAGTGTCGCCGAATACTTGGCAGGCGCGAACTCGAAAGGGTTGCGAGTCCTTTGATTTATAATTGTCGCAGTCGTCTTTGATCGTGACTCGTGTACCATTATTTATTCATATTTATTCCAATGTATTATTCATACTTTTGTACCGCCTAATACGTTTGCAATAAATTTAAACATTTTTTATTTTATTTTTGTAATAAATAAAGTGTTATAGGTATTTGATTAGGCTGTATTTATACCCATATATACCCGTATAATAAAGCTAGAGCGTTCGAAAATCTGTGCATGGAAGATTCGAAAAAACGACGGAGGATATTTAGAATCGGCAACGTAACGTGCTAACAGTTTTTTGTTTTTTGTCGGTTTGCCTGTTTATATATTTGTCTGTTTATTTGATCACGCATCATATATGACTGGACAAACTTTGATGTGAACTTTTCTATTCTTATGACAAAATCTCTACCAGGTTGTAGGCTATAGATAACGAATAGTTTGAGTATCTCAAGGGAAACACAGTGTAAAATCTATATTTTATGCAAACCACGGGGCATGGCTAGTCTTAGATATTATTATTGAAGAAGATCTTTGCCCAGAAGTATTTCGACGAAGTCTGGTGAGGGCGGTAATACCTTATTCTCACTATCGTTGAGGCCTTCGTAGTAAAGAGGCGTGGGTACAAGTATGTGACGTCAATTTCTTGAGATCAGAATGAAAAGAGCAGGGAGTGGCGTTATTGCATCTATTCATAGGTACGTCAAGTTTTCAAACGTTACAATTCAGCTGATTATCGAGTTTCGTGGCAGGCATTAACTAGCCAACTGGTGTAATGGATCGAAATACGGGATCTAGCTGCAAAGGATGTGGATGGAACGTGATGATACCGGTGTACAATAGGCGTTTAAACTAATAATGTACGCGCTTTTACGAACCTTCTTTCATAATGTTATTCCCATTTTAGATTTAGAATAGTGAGAACAATTCTAAATCTAAACGAAGATAAATACTGTGTTCCAGTATTTATCTCCGTAAGAAAGAACTAATTGTATAATAATAATAAAATGTAATAACTTGTCTTATTTTAGAATTCATTTTTTCTAGAATTTCAAGTTATAGCAGTCTATTAGTAAATAAAAAGTAAATGATTAACCTTATCCAATTAAATTTCTTCATGTTTAACCTTTTATTTAAAAAATAACGTCTTGGGTATTATTGTTTTAAAATTTTAAGTTTATAACAGTTCGTGATAAATTACTCTTAGTGATTTCTGTGTGTGCTGTGATAATGCTAATTGTTAATCAGTATTTTTTCATATAATGTAATACAGTATGTATTACTGCAGTACTGCTGTGAAATCGCGTTTTGTGCGGAGTCTTACACATCGGTGGCCCATAGAGGGGAGGGAGAGAAAAAAGGGCAACGCATCTGTATAACCTATTTGTAGATGTCTATAGGAGTCGGTAGCCAAGAAAATGACTCCTACTCTTTAATATAAAAAAAGTCTCGCTTCCTATAGACGAGCTTTTACAAAGTTACTGAGAATTTAACTCGTTAATGTGTTTCATCAGAGACATTATAAAAAGTTAAACGTAGTAACGTGTGTGTACGAGAAAAATAGAGGCGCACAAGCATTGGCAGGGAGAAAGGGTCGAGGTTAATATTTTATAACAGCCGAGCGTGTAATGTCCTGTTCATACTGAAGACGTAAAGAAACGTAGACCCTTTTTACTATCATAAATCAGGAAATTTAAGGTAGTAATTTTTTTTCAGGCTATCGGATTTATTTAAGTTTATTTTTCACAGCATAAGCTCAACAGTAGCAGCAGCAGCGGTAGCTAGAATACATTCACTGCTGGACACATGCCTCTACCAGTTGGCGTCACAGTTGCGGTCACAAGCTACTTCAATCCATCCATCTGCGAACTCGATCGCTTTTTGCACATTTTGTTGTTATGTTGTATATTTAGATACTCCCAGTAGATAATAGGTACACATACAGTGATAAAGACAGAGACTACTTACATATTTATCTGAAACCTAACTGATTATTACATTTATATGCAGGCAAGAAAAAAATAAATTGGACAGTTGCAAACGATAGTTACTAGACGCTGCTGCTTGACATTGATAAAGGTTTTGCATTTATACTGTAAGAACTATTTCCAATAAACCAGCTATGTGAATCAGATACAAATAATTAATATATTCGTCCCTTTTCGTTATTGGACAAATTTAGTAGAAAGTGTCACATTGTTCTTATTCAAAATATAGTTTGTTTAGTTATTATAATTGTTTGTATGTCTTTCCTAACAAGGATTTAATAACTTCGAAAAATATATTAGAGGTTTAGGAAAAGTAGACGAAAGCAGGTAAGACGACGACGGCGACGGCAAATGAAGTGCCGCGCAGGCACCTGCATCCGGTATGAACGGTACGTAAGAGCGATGTTGTCGAGATATTCTTTGAACTGTTGTACCCTTTAACAATGCATGTTTTAATTTGCTTCGGATTTTACAATTCAGATAGTTTTCACCAAGCTTACACACAAAAACCAAAAGGTTTTTCGTTTATAAATAAACATAAGCATCGAAAAACATTCAGCTGGAGAAGGATATACTAATAAAATAATGTACGTCAAAATTGGACCTACCAAATAGATAAAAGTTAAGCATAGATCTGCACGGACATGAATCATGTGAGAACCAAATGTGTTTAACAAATAAATTACTTCTAAATAAGCGTTTAATTAATTTTTTTCTAGAGTACTTAAGAAATTGTAATAAACTTACCCTATATATATGTTGATTTTTAATAGTCGCTACAAGGTGGCAAACGAATAGTCGGGCCTATTGATGACAAATGCATAATTGATTTGCAGGTGGAGAAAAACGTCGTCCTTCTTTCACGCAACGGAAACTCACTAACAAACAGAGTACAAAATAGTAAGCGACAGAAAGTTTTTTTTTATAGCACAGGAGGCAAATGAGCAGTTGGGTCACCTGATGTAAAGTGATCACCAACGCCCAGAGACATCCGCAACACAAATGGTCTAAAAGATGCGTTGCCGCTTAGAGGAAAGAAGCTCTAAATAATAATAAGTTTATGAAGACAAAGGTATAGTTTACTAAAACTGTCCAATAACCGGAAACTTCTTACTAAATTACAGATGAGTTGAAAATGGCAATATATTTTATGTTGTGTATCAGCAAAATATTTAATTTATTAAATATATTATGATAAGTTCTTTTACAATGTGTTTTTCTTCATCCTTTTACTCGTAAGGATTGAAAAAAACTTATTTAATTAAAATTTTCTTTTCATTCAAAGCTCAATAGCATCGATCTGAATTCTGAGGTTAAGACACTTGTAATTGTCTTGTTATTCAAACACTTTAAATACATATTGGCGAAAAATTATTGATAAATAGTTCCATGATTATATACATTTGGTGTCGAAAAAAACTATTCTAGTTATAAGTAGTCAGGTTGAGTTTTTAGTAGAGGAGAGCAGATAAATCACTGTTGGTATATTAAAAAATCTACTAAGAGTACTTACTGTATTTATATATTGATGATGATTGACGTGATGATTTTTTTACCAAATCTGTTACGTAATTACCGTGATTATAGAATATGTAAAACTTGGTACACAAATTAAATAAATTAACTTCATGTGTTCCACATATATTTTAATGAATCAACTCATATGAACAATACTTTTATTATTACATCAAATCTCAAACAACAATATGGAACAGTTATTCCCTGCTTGATGTTAATTAATTTATTTTATTTGTCTCCACGTCCTCCCAACTTCTATTCCCCTGCTGAAATAGTTAAACGATAAAACTTGGAGACGCGGCAGTCCCAAGACGGCTTTTGTGAGACCCATGTTATATGTTCCAATCCAATTTTTCCAATCGTCTCGAGCTCCTAAGTCACAGTGTGTATACACACCGTTTACCGATACCAATAACCGAAGCCGCCACTCGCATATTCCGTATTGGGAATGCATGAGTTATTACATAATGGTAATGAGATGCCAATATAGTGAATATAGTACCTTGTATATAATGCTACTATTATGTGTACGTATTATACATATTAATATAATATAAACAACAGCGTTTTGTTTGTTTGTTTAATTATTATCTGAGGACAGGTATGAGATAGAGAGTTAAGCCTTTCGCAACTTCGCTTACATTTCTTTGAAAAAGGTATTTGTTAAAAAAGCCTAAAATGGCACAACGCGCGCCAGATGCACCTACGATATGTCTTACTCTTGTATTTTACTCAATAGGTATATACATGTAGATAATATTAAAACATTGTAGTTAAAAACCTACCGCTATGTTTGTAAATATGTCTTCTGATAAATTAAAAAAAAAGCTCATTTTGTTCGATTAGCATTTTATCGCATGATCAAGTTACCTATCGAAGTGTCTACTTTAACATAGTGGTGTTTAACTTCTTTGATTAGTGCTCTAGGTGTAACACGATCGCTTAATGATAAATATAATGGAATATCGCAGTCTACACAAAATGGCATGCAATGTTACGTAAATTAAAGCCATTAAAGTATGAGGAGGATTATCCGAATATCCGAGTCATGTATATGACTCTCGGATTTCACTCTCGGATCACCATGATTTTCATATAACAATGCTGATAACTTGGCTCATTGTAGGCATGTTTCATCGCCACACATGCCTGGGAAAGACAGGTGAGTCTTTGAAATTTATACACAATAAAGGATACTTTGACTTAGATAAGTATATCAATGTTTGTGCAGATGTAAGTCAAATGTGTGCATTTGTACTTGAATTCGTTATTTGGTATCAATTTGTGAATGTATTTAATATTATTGGAATTGGATAATCCTACTAGTATTACAAATGTGAATGTATGTTTAGTTGTTTGTTACTCCTTCACACAAAAACTGCTGAATCGATTTTCATGAAATTTGGCACACACATAGAGGGTAACTAGGATTAACATATACAATAGTTTTTAAAAATGTTCATGTTTACGCTGGTGAAACCGCGGGGCACAAACGATAATACCTATATTTAAGCTTCCTAGCAAAGTGTACCAAATTTTACATCTAATTCTAACACATATAGGTACTTATACACTTATATATGTGTTAATATTTTATGTTTGGGTGGAGGGGAGATTCAAACGGAGATTGAACGCATGGAGTCAATTGGCCAAATGCCTCTAATTGCTCATGTGTTGTATGCAAAATGTAGGTGACAAAAAAAAAATGAAAAATATATATATACATATCCATGTGCTGTGTAAACATTCCATCTAAAATGGCCGCTGTTGCTTTTTAAGGTCAAAAGATGCGGAGTAATAAACAATGCGATCATTTCGCTGCAGATAAAGCGGGCCCGCGAAATAAACGTTTATTTACGACTGGCGATTTGTTTTCGAAATGGCGAGCCGTTTTTACAAATAAATCTGTTTCGCCGTGCTCTCATTAAGTTTTTCGTCTTGGGTGCTCGGGGGTGCTTAATACAGCCTCCACTTTATGGAAACACTCCCTTATATGCTATGCTGCCATTTTTGGAATGTTTTTTGATGTTCAGATAACATGTTTTTAGGTTTCTCTGGTCAATAATCTGTAATTGCAGGGATGCCCTTACCCTTAATAAAGCTAAAGTTTGCTCATACCTGAACCGAGTTTATCGACTACGCGTATAAGGATTTACCAAAACCATTGTCAGAAAGAAACTCGACGTTGAAAATCGATTCTATTAGTAGATTATTTATATCAGGAGATATTTCCCATTGCAGGATAAAACACTATTTTTTTCCTTGTTGTTACCCATTTCCGTGATATGAGAGTCGGATACAAACATATAGCAAGAACCGGAACATATGACGAAAAAATAGACATAAATAACTATTCAATAGAGAGGACAAGAAGGTTATATAATTTTCATTAAGATTTATATTTATATTTTTTTATCATGATAGGCTATTGGTAAACATGATGCTTGTGTAGGTATGCAAGAAATCTGCGGGCTGATTAAGGCAGGTGACATATTCCAAGACGACATGTGATAATTTATTATACAATTCTATCAAGCTTTTATCTATATAGAGATTTATAGAAGCCTTTTCTTCCTTACAGGACACTACAAAGACAAATGAATATAAACTATTAAACAAAAACAACAGTACAGTTTTGTGATCACAAGATGAAAGTGAACCAAGTGAGCCGACTAAACTGATCTCAAGCGAATAAATAAAGAAATAATAAACAGACTAAAGGACCAACTGAGGCTGGCGACGTTATAAGTTGTATAAATTCATGGAATATACGTCTATGTAAGACAATATATTCTCTATGCTACTTTTATTCTATGGACTTTCTATGACCAAAAAATTGGTGTCGGTAAAAAAATACACTTAAAAATTGCGACTCTTCTGACTAGGATCTGGTGCACCGGGCCGTGGTTTATTCATATATAATAAGTTATTAATGTTTATATTTAAAACTTTGTATAGTAAGTAATATTAAAGCAAGCGCTGGTTGAAGTCGCTTACGGTTCCCAACGGGCCCGTAACGTTGATACTGGATGATTTAGGTGGCACGGCACTTTCTTTTTACTTTTTTTATCTTTCCGGGACATTTGGCGTCGGTTCACGCGACCTCACCGACTGTTCAGACTTATTTTGTAGAAATTTAATAGATTCGTGATGGAATTTATTGTTTTTTATTTAATCTTGTGCTTTTCGTAATAGGCAACATTTTCGAATGTTTCAGTATCGTAATCGTATGATTACGTTATGTTACTGCTAAACATAAGAGAAATACGAAATTACATAGAATTACGCTTTGAGCCACAATAAATGTTTATTTTCATCTATCTATTTTTATACTGTTTGTGACCAGTGGCGTAACTACAGGGTGGCAAGGGAAACGTGCCCCGGTCAGAATAGAATCTCAACTCTCAACTTTAATTATTAATTTTATTATATCAATTTATTTATTACACATTTTGTAAAAAAAGAAATCTTTATGTTGGGGGCCCATCCGATGAATTTACCATGGATCTGGAGCGGTATAGTTACGCCACTGTCTGTGATCTCTATTTAAATTTAAAAATGTCATGTAGGTGTCAGTTTTGTCAAGTGTAATTACTTTGTATGATATTCTGTAATTAATTAAATTTTATTACTAACCAGCTGGTGCACACAATTTTATCTACATTCATTTTAATTGTGATATTTCTGTCCATTAAAAAAGTAAAATCGAATCATCACTAAAATGATGGGCCATTTTATAAATATAAATGTAAAAATCACCTGCAGTAAAGTCAATTAATACGTAGCGCCTTCCGAGAATTGACATACCTACGCTGATTGCTGGTCAGTGAAACAAATTTGTCGAAGTCAGTCACGTGTATCATAAAGAGACAAGGAAATGAAATTGATATTTTTTTTTTATGATATAGGAGGGCAAACGAGCAACCGGAGCCATTTTCATGACTACCGACGAACACAAACATCCACATAGAGGCTATACAGATGCGCTGCCCTCCTTTCTCTTCCCACCTCTATGGGCCACCGGCTACTTACACACCGCACGAAACGCGACAGCACAGCTGTCACTTTACGCCAGTCTCGTGTAAGCGAGAGGTACCTCCCCGGTCGTGCCGGCCCAATTCGACTGCATGCAAGCATGCAGTGTGGCACTACCTCTTACCTTATATTATTTATATTACCTTATATTATATGATATGTCCATTAAACTTTATAAATATTTTTTTTTACGATTTTTCGTTAAACTACTAGGCATATTTTCTTTCAGTAATAGAAAACTGTATTATCAGGAGGTAACATTAAGCTATATTTTACTACAATTAAACAATTTTTATTTTAACGCCCAACGAAGTAGGCACGGGCCTTAAAATATATAATAAATTTTGTTATGGTGTATTATTGGGCTAAACCAGGGGATCCCAACCATTTCTTCGCCAGGGACCACTTTTATATCAGGGACACAGGGACTGCAGCGTAGGTATAATAAAAATATCTCTCTTCTCACTCACTGCACGGCAACCAACGGCTTACCGCTCGCTAAATTTAAAATCATTCGCGGACCATATTGTGACTTCTGCGGACCACTAGTTGGGAACCCCTGAGTTAGATAGTCAAAATCACCAGAATGTGCTCAAACTTTCGTAAACACGTGCTTTACATTAAATAATTTGACCAAATATCTTAAAAAAAAATCTTCCATTGGCGATCGCTGAAGTATTAATTATACCTAAAATCATATTTTCTCACTAAAACGCATTCCAATATTTGCTTTTTCTTTATTAAAGGTTGATTACATAATAAGACAGACGAAGGAAAAAAATCTAAATAAATGAAGCTCCTGGATTGTGTTATCCCGTGTAGGGCGCCGTGCCATCAAATTACGTTTCCCGCGTGTGCAATCCCCATGGAAACACCATCCCAATTACTACCTATGCAAATTCAAAGAAAATTAATAATATAAATTTATTCTAAGACTTTAAAGTAAATATATCACAACCAAAGCTAACACTTGATGAGAACCATGTAAGTTATTATCCCAGAAACAGAAAGAGGTGTTAATGATGGTCGTGCTATGCTGATGTTGAATGAGCTAGAGGCTTCTTCTCTGGTCGTTCCAGCCATACTCAGTTGCTAAGCAGCAATGGTATTCCTTATGTCCTAAAGCTAACTTGTAAATCCAACCGCACATGGCTACAGAACAGGAGTCCTTGTTTTCCAGGGTTAGATTTCATAAATAAAACAATGTATATGAGAATGAATTCTTTAAGCCTAAGTAAAAGTGTTCACACGTTCTTTGTATCCTTTATACATTCTGTTTACGTTTTATAAAAGAAAGGATACATTAAAAAAAGGTATAATGAAAATCATATGCTCAAAGAACAAAAAACCGCTTAGCATGCATTACGTTGGTATGCGTAATTGTCGTTTTTGCTCATAATAATAAGTTTTTCGGCAAAAAACGGGCCGGGCGTGGGTAGGTTTGTGGGAATGAATTTATTACAGCCATATACGCTTTTGGGTGTGTAATAAGGAAAAACTAACAATAGGAGGTTGTATATGAGCGGCGGCTTAGAACAATGAGTGCAGTGCGACCCGCGGCCCGGCTCCGAGGTGCCCTGGACAAAAGGGAAGTGCGCATCGCGACTCGCTCCGTTTGAATATTTTAACAATAAAAACGCTATTTTCAGTACGCCAACGGCGTTAATAAAATTAGCGAGCATGACTTATACATTTTCTTGGGTTTTATCAATTTTTTTGTCAGTTGGCGAGGAACTTTAATTCGGCGTTGGAGAAATAAATCACTTATTTACAGTTTACAGTTTAATTACATTATTTAAACATATGTCTACTATTTATGGTGTCTCATGCATGGGCGATATGACGTGCAAATTACAAAAGTAGTTCTAGCCCCTGTATTGCCCAGGTGCTTTAAATCTGCGTGACTCTCGACAGAATGATCTGGATCGATTGCTCGGCTCTTTACACCCCGCGCTCTAATTTGCCTCACCCACTGCTCTATATTAAGTAAAGCTGCTCCTGCGAAATACGAGGTAGATAGCATATTTAGAAGTTCTACGTATCCAACGTCATTGTAATTTATTCATAGACTGCGTAGAAAACAATTTTTTTTCGGTGACGCAGGGGAATACCTTACGCTACCCTGGAGCCTGTGCAGTGTCGGACTCGTTAACTGGGTTGCCCTTACCGACTAAACCCCAACGGGTGCCTTCATCTGCCATAATTGGAGGGTCCCTGATCTACAAGCAACATGATCCAGTGACAGTCTGACCTCAGTGAAAAGGCCAGAGTTCTCCTTGGGGACTCCTGGCTGCCTTTGAACAGTCCCTACTACGACGCTGGAACCGCAATGGGATCAGGTTCATCATGTCCGATTTTGGACACATGTTCCGACATGGACTCGCCAGTTGTCCCATTTTACACCGCCATCTTCTGATTCAGAGGGACGGGTGGAGCACTCTCCGGCTGAGCTGCTCTTAGTCTGGCCTCTCACCACAAGCCAGTCCGGTATGAGTAGCTCTGTCCGGCATTGCATAGGGGATCACAGAGCATGGGATCACAGAGCATATTTAACCATAATTTTGAGGGAAAGATAAATTTTATCTGTTTTTATAATAAAAAAATCTTCAGCAGGTACATAAATGAAATATTTAAACATAAATATGTTACAGAATACAGACGCTCGATGGTAACTTTGCTTACTAATACGCGAATAAGTTGCAATATGGCGTTTGAATAATGAGTAAAGAATAGTACAACAGTTACCTATTTTTTTTAGCTAAATATCGTAGGTATAAACTTCGTTAAATTTTGTTTTTTTTCTGGGGGCACAGCAGTGCCCCCGCCAAGTTGAGTAAAAAAGCGGCACGGCAGTACCATCCTTTTCTCGAAGCCATTCAGGCCAATTTCGATTGCCTATGACTTCGCTGCAGAAAAAACAGGAAGCCTAAAATTTCATATACTTTTTTAGAAGCTTGTCTACATGTACTTCTATTGTGTTATGTGTATGCTACGGATGTATCAAGTATCACTGATTTACTTTACATTAGTTAAATGAAGCAATGCGGCAACTCGTTCCTGGCGAGTGTCCATGATGCCCTGCGACTTAACTGACAATCAATTGATCGCAAAAATAAACAACAAGACTCACATTTGTCTCCCGCTGAGTTTACGTCCACGTGAAGCGTGCCAGAACTAATTTGCGCAGTTTTCGAACAAAATACGGTCTACTGGTTAAATATCTACTCTTTTAAATAATATAAAATTTAAATTATTTTTAGTAGTGTATAGTTCTAAATTACTTAGCTGATTAAATGAAATATTACAAAGTTTTTAAGATTTGTGGAATGAAAATTACTTATGGTGTTAGATGGGAAAAATCTATTTAACTCGCTCGTAAAGATATCATATTTTTAATATGCTTCTACTGACACCTCTAACATTTACAATACTTGTCCGCAGATCTGGATAGATGTCGCTAACGCTTAAACAATGCATTTATGCTATTTTATGACGTTAGATGTCGCTAAATAATTCATTATAGCATTTTTTTAAATAGGAAAAATAAACAAGTAATTGTTAAAATTCTTACTTACTTCTTCTTCGCTTTACTTACCTTTCTAAGGCAATGCCATTGGCATTTGAAGTCGAGTGGTGTCATGACGTTAGAATGTTATTAGCCATTTTCTTGGCAGTAGCATCAGGTTCTTAGTAAATATCTTTCTCTCTTCTTAATAATTTCCTTAAATGAGTGTATCATGCAGACCAGTTACTTCTGGATCGGTTTCGGTTAGTATTTTAACAACAATTTTTATGTTTAATTTTATTATCACTTCCTAGAAGTCCTTTACTCAACGAAAGGATTTTACAAATTTTCACGAATTCAATCATTGATGTCAAACTTGGTTGATGATTAGACATGCATAATAGAGTTTTGCACATTACTTCTCCAGTACAAAATTGACCGTCGCCTATTCCCAACAGGCCGGGATATACAATAGGCCGATGTTGTCTACTTGAATTGCAATAACTATAGTAGGTAATGAAAGTGTATTATTAGGTAAAGGTACTTATACTATATCGATCAAGGCCTGAAACAATTGAAAATAAACCTATCGGTATAATATGCTCTATTTACTACTGTTACTATAGTGTTTTAGTATTCTTATACTTCACTGGAAGCTTTGCTTATTGTTGCAGTTTTGTTATTTTGATAATTAACAACCGTAAAGGAACACCCGTTCGAAATTGACGTCATGAGTCTTCGTAAGTGGCGTGTTTGTATGAAGATAGTTGTGATGAATGAATGAATGAAGATGAAAATGGAGGAAGCAAGGAAAGTGTTTGAGGATCGCGATATGTGGTACTCTGTTCCCTACCCCGTAATGGCGTGATGTTACGTTGTGTTTTTGTTGTTTTGTTCAACAGTTGTCAAAGACGAATTATGTTTGTGTATCATAAATATACAGAAATAGTACAGAATCGTTTCTGAGGGGAATATCAATATCTGTGCAGATATTAATGGGCGTGGGTCTCCTATAATACGGCTCAGACCACTCGTTTCCCTCCCTATGCTATATAAACCAGAACCTCGAAGTGCACTGAGAAAATATTTTTTTATAGTTTATACTATCAAAACAAGGGGCAAGCAAAACTCCATCTTCCCTTCATGTGCTATCAAAATATTATTCTTACACATTATTTTCATGGGTCGAAGTCTTGAGAGTATTTTTCAATTTTAACGACCTAGCTTCTAACATTTCGTATTCATATCCGCGGAACAGTTTCATTATCATAATCTACTGCGACTGTTTTACTTATCGCTAATTAGGCGATACATAGTCATCGCGGCTCCTGGTTATGAGGTTGTAAAGCTGATAAATTTTATGGCCCCGCGCCTCTTCCGAATATCGCGCGATAACGTTAATCGCCGACGAGGTTTACGATCCTTATGACTTTATTATCGGCTTCGTTCTTTGATTAATTCTTGTAATTATTAAAGTTTACTTTTGAATAAAATTGAGAATCAACTGGACCTTCAACCGTTTGCAATGGAAGTTCCAATAAGGAGACCTAGGTATACTTAATATAGTGTAGCATCTAGAACATAATGGACGAAAATACATAATTTGTCTTCTAAATTAGTTAACGTTGGCTAACACTTCGTTTCAGACTAATCTCTTTCACACCGTCTAACACAAAAAAGCCATTTGAAGTCTATGTTCTTTGTCGATATCTATAGTAAAACAGTAAAATACGTGTGTCTGTGCATTGAATATATTTACCTAAAACTAATTGGGGCCGATGTTAAAATAGTGTAAAAAATGTTTTTTAATTTTTTGTCTGTCTGTTTGTCCGTTTGTCTGTTTGTCTAGGCTAATCTTTGAAACTATTGGACGGATTTGAATGTAACTTTTTGTGGTGGATACTGCTAAGACTAAGCTTGGTCAACATCTAGAACACTTTTTATTGCGGGAAATTCAGTAATTATACTTTACCCGACGAATATGAAAATTTGAAAGAAACTTTGATTATAATAGCTATGCGAACAAAGTCGCGGGCACCAGCTATTAACATTAATATTTTTTATAAAGTGATTTTGCGGCTAGCTGCCCAAGTGCTCTTATGGGGTAAATAGAGCTACGCCTTTATTAGGAATCATATCACGGTGGTCTATGGAAGGAGGGCAACTACCAACGTATCTGTATAGCCAAAGTGCGTATGTTTATGGGCATCGGTAGACATTACAATGGCTCCGATTCCCGTTTGCCCCCAATAAAATAAAAAAACGGCACGACCGGTTACTTACCTCTCGCTTACACGATCACGACGTAAAGTGACAGCCGTGCTTTAGCCGGTGGCCCATGGATAGGGGAGGGGGAAGGACGCAGCGTATGTGTATTGCCTCTATGCGGATGTCTATGGGCGTTAGTAATCATGAAAATGGCTCCAACTGCTTATTTGCCGCCCTATACTATAAAAAGATACGGTATGTAAATGTGAGTTGCAAATGGTGATGCCATAGACCAGGGATGTCAAAGATACGGCCCGCAATCATAATATTCCTGACATCGATGTTGTTTTTTAAATTAAACCGGGTCCGCCTACATATTCTAAACTTAGTATATGGCCCTCTGCAATATTGAGTTTGGCAACCCTGCCATAGGCCATCCCTTAAAAATACGATGATAAATAAAATGATTGATACTGTTAAGAACGAATGAAAGTAAAATACAAACACAAAGCCATAAGCACAATCGCCCCTTTATTACATTAACCCACTGTGAGTCTAAACAATAGATACAATACAAAGGACATGTCATGTTTATATTATGGTACATGGCACTACTTGTTAAGCAAAACAATGCAATGGTGCAGTCTATGATTGCGGTTTAGAACCAGTTGCAATGTATAATTATGGAGCTTTCTATAAATCACAATTTAAATTAAATATATTAGATAAAAATTATTACTTGTTGAACAGTTAATACTGATTTTTAGTTTTTAGTATAAGAAGGCAAACGAGCAGTCGGTTAAGGGCTACCTTGGCTGCATGCGTGCAGCGTGGCACTGCTGGTAAACGTGCATTTGTTTGTACAGTATGTTTTAATGTATATCCTCTCGATGAAACAGAGCAGTTATCACGCGCACCTTTCCACGTTTTAAATGTAAAGCCACAGATAAGGATTCTTTATATTCAAAACGCTGCGGGCGCTACTTTGAATTATGAATTCGATAACTATTGATACTTCGGATTGGATTGTACGTAATTCCAATGTTCAGAGTTTAAAACCGCATATGTTATCTCGTAAAATAATGGCTTTTCAATTCCAAAGAGAATGGTTTCAGCTAATACTAAATTTATTATCATATTCATTCGACGAGCCACCCACTGTCCGCTCCTTTAACCCCCGGCCGTATTGCGAACACAGTACTATATTTTATTTGGTAGCTTCTCGCAAAACTTCTCTCACAGGCTTTGATATACCCATATATTGTAAAATTTTTGCGACTGACCTCAGCACATCTGATGAAAATAAATAATTTAATCGTATTTCAAGTAAATTTGATGTACATGATACAGTATGTCAAGACTTAAAATTTTTAACAAAGTAGCCACGGTTGTAAAAAAACTCTAATTTCGATTTCGACTTAAGTTTATTTTGAGTAGTGGAAAATATAATAGAATTTTATAATATTATTCAGTAAAATGCATAGTAGTTCTATACCAATATTGTAGGGAGTAGTTGTAGTATATTTTAATATGTTTCAAAAATCGCTTTATCTCGAGGTACAAAGCGATATTTTGCTTATAACTATAATATAAAAATATTATAGCTTCAGAAGTTCAGAGAGGTTCCTATATAATGCAACCTTTAATATAAGAGGACGCTGTCGATTCAGACTTTGAATATGGCGTGCGGCCCTCGTGACCAATCCTCATTGTTTCAATCCAGACCACACAGTCACAAAATTGAAATGTGCACCACCACCAGCCATTCAATTTTACCTAGGCTTTAATGAAAGCTTTGTGTGCGTTACAAAAGAGCACGTTCTTAGCTACGGGCGCTTTTTATACTTTTAAATATTAAGCTTTTTTATCTTCAAAAGATTTACTTTGCAGCCCAGAAGAAGTTTTGTCTTTTATTTTACTTTCAGTTAACATCACATTCAGTTTAATCGTAATATTTTCGTGTCTACTACTAATTTTACTTTCTTTCATGCATTTAACAAGTTTAATAAATAATGAAGTCATGGGTTATGAGAGAAGTTTTTACTTTTTACTATAAGCGTTGTCTTGGCTCAGTAGATCAAATCAACACCAATTATGGACCGGATGACCAAATGATCGGGGGAAGGGCTCTTCCAAGTTCCCCGTACTTCCGTGTGTAATGAGTGGAAGGTGTTACAACCCGGTCTATTAGTCTGTAAGACCGACACACTATTTGTTCGCGCTCCTGAATCGGGCAGGTGTCCTTTACAGGGGAAAAGAAGAGAGGAGCTCTTTGTGGCAATCTCATATGAAGAGCTGAAGGTGAAGGGGGCTTTCGAGCATAGCACATGCGGATTTTAACAACTCCAGGTTTATGACGCTGATATGAAGACAAACGATAATAAGAGCTATTCAGCGACTATCGACAACGATGTTAGCTATCGGCATTTGCAGATGCATTGCCCTCCGTCATCGGGGAAGACCTCGCGTGTGATGGCTGTACAGCTATCACGCGAGAGGTACCTCCCCGATCGCGCCGGCCCAATTCGGGTGCAATACAGTCACTATTACTTGCTTAACAGTCTCTCAGTCGCTTCATATTATTTGTAAAATATCTGATTTCGCTGCAATACCAAATTAATATCACATGTAATGACAGAAATGGATTTAACAGTACCTAGGTGCTACATTGGTTAAAATGTAATATAAATTACGTCAATTCAAGTTAAATTAATTAACCCGCCGTTTAACTGAATCAATATAAACTTCGGTAATCGTAAAAGGTCCTGTCGTTAAAATTAAACTTGTTTTATATTCAACCAAACCAACTATTTGGATAAGTGACCTGACGATGGATGCGGGGCACTTCAATGTAGACGGCCGTTGACATCCGCAGGGTTTTAGTGGGCATTCGGTTCATCCGCGAGTCCTACATACCCCTTCGGCTTCTCAGATAAAACAGATGACAGTGCGGAAACATATTTCCCTGCGGAACCAAAGAAAACATAATCGGTTAAACTTTACCTATAAGGTAGGTTTATGTACTATAACTTCACATGATAACGATGTTTAGGCCGATCGTGCATTTCTATTGTTTGCCCTACGCTTTCCCTTGCATGCTCAGCGAAATATTACAATAAGTCGTGTTCTTTCGTGCCAGTAGCAGGCTTTCATCGCATCATGAGACGTTATCACGTTGAAAAACTATTTACTTAAAATATCTAATTGAATTTGTTTAGTATCTAATGTGTTTAATTAAATCATATAGGTGACGTTTTGTATGATGGTAATAATATCATTGAGACGTAATGCGAGTCCCGAGGGATATCGACGAGACGTCCTGAGGGAGTTATAGAGATACTTTACATTATTGCCGAGGATGTAAATTGGATAAAAACGCAAAGTAAAATGTGCAGAAAGGTGATGTTTACCGTGCTCCAAGGTGGTAAAGGATATAAGCTCAACTCATACTAAAGCACATTCAAAGAGCTAGCTGTTCGCCAGTAGCATGTTGATCTATACTTTCTAGTTATTAAAATAAACATGTCATAATAAAAACGGCCAAGTGCGAGTTTGGACTCGCACAACTAGGGCTTGTATCAACGAAAGGTATAAGTGTCACTGCGATATTTTTTATCAGAAAATAAAAGAACTTGAAAATTTTCGTTGAATGTTTCCATTGAGATCCACAGCATATGTTATATTTTTAAAATTTCTTACTGCTAATTTGAAACATATGGGTTGAATGAAAAAAAAAATATATTCAGTTCATTTTATTTTTTAATTCATTTATTTTTATTCAATATTCGAATAGCGGTTCACAGAATACATCAACCTTTAAAGTTTTAACTATGAAGGCTTTATTTTTATTTCAAAATTCGAATACCGGTTCACAGAATACATCAACCTAAAAAGTTTTTACTACGAGGGCCTAATAGTTTCCGAGAAAAATGGCTGTGACATACGAACGGATACTAGTTTGTTTATAAAGAATTGTGTACCTGTTAACCGACTTCAAAAGAGATTTGACTATACCGTAAATATATTTTACGTTAGAAAATACGGCAAATCAATACATATTATGAAGACGAACCACCAATCGGTTTCAAAAGTATCAAAAATGGCACAGATTATGGCATTTATTATAATCCAACGGGCATTATAAAATAGTCAACAGAGTACAGAATAGCGAGGCGTTTTGGTCACGACCGACCTCCATAGACATCCACATGATCGTCCTTCAGATGCGTTGTCACTTTCCTCTGGCTTATTAGAGGGGAAGAGGAAAGAACCTCCTCATTGCTATTAAGCCGTAGCTGTCACTTTATGGCGGTATTTTGAGCCTCTCATGATAGTTCTGGTGGGCCATGGAGGGGGGAGGAGGAAGGAGCTCGACGCATCTCAATAACCTCAGCAGGTCAGTGTAGTCATTAAAGTGGTTCTGACTGCTCCTTTGCCATTACACCACAAAAAATCTCATTCTGCCTGCAATGTAACACCACACTACCTCGTACAAATATGATATAACTAGCTGCGCCCCGCGGTTTCACCCGCGCAAATTTTGATCCAGAAATAGAAAATCATCCCCTGGCATCCCATAGGATCATCCTATGTGTTAATCCATATTACCTTCTATGTGTGTGCCAAATTTCATGAAAATCGGTTCAGTAGTTTTTGCGTTAAAGAGTAGCAAACAAACAAACATACAAACTTTCTCATTTATAATATTAATAGGATAGGATGATGTCTTATCTCTTAAGTAATAATACAATTTTAACGGATTTTATTGCGCTTCATTTTATTATTTTACAAGGCCGCGTTTTCTGAAGCCTTACATCTACCATAATCGTAGGTTTATTGTAATGATATAATGCCTGATGATAATACCCGACTAAGGAGACAGCTGGTACATAAAATGAGTCAACATTTAAGTTTACACGTACAATAGCTCGCAGTGACGGCGGAAGCCCGCGTCGCGGCGGATTGCGTCTCGACTCTCGTACGAATTCTGCTCCATGCGACATTCTGCTGCAGCTGACATTCGGTTACCTGCACGTGAATTTACATTAAACTTCATATTCGCTGTGACATATTAAACGTAAACATTAACACGCTATCAACTTTTTGAGTTTCGATCACTGATGTTACGCTTTCACCCGCGTAAATTTCTATCTCGTATAAATATCGAGATATCATCTCGAATAATGAAAATAGATGTTGAACGACGAACAGACCTACCCGATATACACACAAAATTTCACGAGAATCGGTCGAGCCGTATCGGAGGAATATGGTGGTAACTAACATTGCAACACGAGAATTTTATATATAAGATTATGGGCCA
>LUGF01004724.1:479342-503799 GCA_001625245.1 Calycopis cecrops
TAGGTGGATTTGGCGGTGCGCGCTCAACCAAAACATATTTACATCTTCTAGTAGATCACTTCACCCGTTACGCTTACATTTTGACATCCAAAACTCAAAGTGCAAATGACTTTGTAAGACTAGTGAAAAAAATAACACAAGATTATAAAATTGGCTTAATTTTATCAGACCAATATCCAGGGATAAATTCGAAGGAATTTAAATATTTTTTAGAAAAAGAAGGTATACCTATAGTATTTACTGCAGTAAATGCACCATTTTCTAATGGATTGAACGAAAGATTGAACCAAACGTTGGTTAACAAGATTCGTTGTAAAATTAATGAAAGAAAAGATAAAATCGCTTGGACTACTATTGCTCACGAATGCACGGAAAAATATAACGAAACTGAACACAGTATAACAGGGTTCTCCCCAAAATATTTACTGGAAGGAAAAAATGTTGACATTCTACCCAATGAACTGAAACAAAATAAATTACAGAATCATCTAATACGAGATCGAAAAATTGCCTTAGAAAACAGTATAAAATCACACAATTATAATAAACAAAGATTTGATAAAAACAGAAGACACTATGTATTCGAAGTTGGAGATTCAGTAAATGTTGAAAACGGAAATCGGTTAAACCGGAAAAAATTGGATGAACTGAAAATAGGACCTTACCAAATTGTAGAAAAGCTATCTAATTCAATTTACAAAGTAAACACGGGACACAAAAAGTTACAATCAAATCTTTTTCATATTACAAAACTAATTCCAGTAGTAAATAATGAAGTAGAACTATAATATTTAAGAAGGGGGGGAGATGTAAACGAAGTACGTGATACTTCATTTAAACCTTTTTTTGCTATTATATATGAGACGATAGCTTGCTGTCATAGTAGAAAAATGAAGACATAATTGTCAAAAATATATTTTATTAGGATTAAATATTATATAACTAAGAACTGTAAATATTAACTTTAAATGTTTCTCCTTACAGGTGAGCTTATAATAAATAATATTGTAATTTTAATTTATTTTTAAAGAAGTCTATGCATTTGTTGATTAATAAATCTCCTTACAGAGCAACGCAGTTTTTGTAATTTTTACTGTTCAACCTATAAAGAAGCATTATATATATATATACTAGCTGCGCCCCGCGGTTTTACCAGCGTAACTTTCGTTCCCGGGAGTATCGGGATGAAAAGTAGATGTTGGCCGATTCTCAGACCTACTCAATATGCTTACAAAATTTCATGAGAATCGGTCAAGCCGTTTCGGAGGAGTATAGCAACGAAAACTGTGACACGAGAATTTTATATATTAGATATGTCTTATATTATTTGTCTTCTAGCTGTGTACACGCAGTAAATATACTCCAAGTTGCTAAATCAAATTTAATTAGGAAAATAATCTCTATATTTTAGTATTTTTTTCATCCGTAGACGCTAAAAAATAAAGTCAACAAAAAATTGTATGGGAGTTTGCCATTGTCCTTTGTGCAGGTTATTATTGGATGGCATCTTGCGGACTACAGTAGACCCAGAGTATCGTTATAATTTAGTCGCAACCGAACAAAGTTTTGGTCAGCTGAAGATATTTGCGCATACATGGCACATGAAGAGAAAGGACATGTAAAGACGAAGCTGCAAAAACCAGTACTGACAGGGCCGATGACGATTTCTGTCTTTGTGATGTTAGGCCCCAGAAAGGAGAGAATGGTATAACGAGAGGACACTTAAACAATTCGTAGGGAGTAAAGAAGTGCACGAACAGAGCTTGTGAGCAAACCCCCGTGCATCTCCCGCGATTCTATCTGTATACCTGATTTAGTAAGAGGTAGTGCCACACAGCATGCTTGCATGCAGTCGAATTGGGCCGGCACGACCGGGGAGGTACCTCTCGCTTACACGAGACCGGCGTAAAGTGACAGCTGTGCTGTCGCGTTTCGTGCGGTGTGTAAGTAGCCGGTGGCCCATGGAGGTGGGAGGAGAAAGGAGGGCAGCGCATCCGTATAGCCTCTATGTGGATGTTTGTGGGCGTCGGTAGTCATGATAATGGCTCCGACTGCTCGTTTGCCAAAAAAAAAAAAAATACCGAGATGAGCATGGGTTGGTGGGTAAGTCCTTTGTCTTTTTTCTTTCTTTGTGGTCTTTTTTAGGGTTAAAGTCAAATAAGCAAAACACGGGGATTTGAAGTAACTTTCCTCTTATTTGTTGGCAAAAAAAAAATGATATATAATTAATTAACCAAAAAGAAAGCAGTAATAATTATAGTAAGTAATACATTATCTAGTATAGTCAGATAAATTGCGTTTAAAAAACGAAGTGTGATATTTTGTGTTATGTGATACGAGCATACAGCTGCGACGCTAAGTTGTACCGTGTTTTGTCTCATTTGTTAAGTTGAAATAAACTTTACAACCTCTACGAATAACGTGACACGAGATTTTGCATATTACACGAGCAGTGCCCAGTGGTTTTATGCGTCTAAAATCCGTCTTATGGGTAACATGCATGCATTCATGCAACTAAGTATCTAGAATTTATATAGAAACAGGCGCGAATATGTCATCTGCTATTTACGGTTCCTTTTATGCTTTTTGGAAATAGACCACGTATTTTTTTAAATTAAATATTGCCTAGGTATATACTGACTGAAGAATTTAAGTTCTCGTATAAACAGAATGACAAAGAAACAAATTAAAAAAATAGTTTTTACAAAAAGATTTTTTTAAAACGCGTTAAAAAAAGTAAAAAAAAACGATAAAAAGTGTCTAAAATCCGTCTTATGGGTAACATGCATGTCATGCAACTAAGTATCTAGAGTTCAAATGGGAAAAGACGCGAACATGTCCTCTGCTATTTAAGGTTCTTTTTATGCTTTATAAATAGATCCCGTGTTTTTATTCCTATATTATATAAAGCTTAGGTATATACTGGCTAAAGAACTGCTTTAATTTTTTAGTAAAAATTTCAATTTCATCTTAAAGTTCTCGTATAAGCAGAATGACAAAGAAATATATTGAAAAAAATTAGGTTTTGTAAAAAGATTTTTTAAAACAATCTTAATATCTGCATTCATTATAATATTATCATGGATAGTCATATGCGGCATATATAGCTATAACTATAGTAATATATATTTCAGCTTATTATGTTGCAGCCACATATATTTTTAAACACCAGTTTATCTGGGTTACAAGCATACAATACACATAGCTTTGCAATTGTTAGTGTAAAATATGGAAAATCCAAGTTTATTCAATCATTGGCTTATAGATAATCTCTCGCTATTGATACAAAGCTTCTGAGTATTGATCCACTAATTCCTAAAGCCGATACAAAACCACTTCCACTCAAATACGACTAGGGCCTAAATTATTGAGAACGGACCCGCCTATTTTGGGATCGTTAAGCCGAATTACGATCGGTTAGCTTCCGATAACTATCTTTACTGTATTTTACACTATGTTTGATATTCTATCAATAGAAAATAAGATTTTATCAAACATTGACAGTTCGGATTTTATATATGGAATACGGTGTATAATCAGTTTTTGGGGAGATTTTTTTTTACAGTTATTAAGTAGTTCAGTAGCCAATCTTCAGTCAGAACTTGCCTTATTTTATATAAAGTGTAGCTATTAAAGGAATTCATGATTAAACTATTCACAATTAGCAGGTTGTATCAGTTCATTACTAGGTCTCATTCAATCAACATGAGATGGCTCGCTTGCTATCCGCATCTTACTTGGACTGCCTGTAGCACGGATATATTCTATGGGGATAAACTAGTAGTCGAAGATATCCACATAGTTGTTTTGCAGATGCGTTTTCCTCCATATCTCTCATTCAATGGGCTTGATTGCTTTAATCACACTTAATTGACCAGCTCCTCGTCTTCTCAATAAACTATGTCCACCTTATAGTTTTGGAAGACAGCCCCATAGCGGTCCGACCTGCGGTACCTTATCAAACACACACGCACACACACATTTCGTGTTTAGTATAATTGTAGACCTAATTGGTGATTTAATGGTCACAATTGGTTATTATAATAACCACTATTCAAGACGCAAAAAAATCTTAAATCACCGGCTAGAAGAAAAGTGCACATTTGAAATCATTTTCAGAAGTTACAGTAATCCTGAATTATTAGTTCAATATATTGACCATTTATGATCATTCTTGACCAATTATATTTATTTCAAGAAGATTCATCTCGCCTACAGAAGGGCTAATGCAGATACATTTTAAGTCAGTAGGTTTGACCAATTAGTCAAACCTACTGACGAATTGTGATCAATTCGTAACAAATGAGATTCATTACATACAAATAGATGTTCAATTATCTTTTATCTTTTTACCTTTACATACGCTGCCAAGGAGCCCGGGTGGCTCAACCGGGCTTGTTGTCGGGCTCGGCTTTTGCCGGCTAAACCCCTGCGGGTGACTTCAGCCGCTATAATTGGAGGGTCCCGGACCTACAAGCAACAGGATCCCTCCAGTGACAGGCTGGCCTCAATGACTCTAAATATACCTGAGTAAAAGCAAGGTGATATATTTCGAAAATGTAGCTGCCAATAAACTCTTATCGAATCCATGCATTATCTTTACCCTATATTGTGGTAAAACCCACCAAAATATAGTTACCTCCTCCCGAGGATGCTGCCACGTTGTCTTGGTGAGGGGGCATGTGTGCCTCTGTGATCCCCAATGCTATGCCGGACAGGCTTGGGGAAGAGGCCAGACTAAGAGCGGCTAGCTGAGCCGCTCTTCGGAGAGTAGTCCACCCGTCCCTCTGAATCAGCCGATTGTGGCGTGGGTTAGGACCACCGGCGTGGAATACTCCTTTGGAGTATTGGGACCAGGAACTAAGAGGTAGTGCCACACTGCATGTTTGCATGCAGTCGAAATGGGCCGGCACGAGCGGGGAGGTACCTCTCTTTTACACGAGACCGACGTGAAGTGACAGCTGTGTTGTCGCGTTTCGTGCGATGTGTAAGTAGCCGGTGGCCTATAGAGGTGGAACGAGAAAGGAGGACAGCGCATGTGTGTAGTTTCTATACGGTTGTCTATGGGCGTCGGTAGTCATGAAAATGGCTCCGACTGCTCGTTTGCCCCCCTATACCATAAAAAAAGGAGTCAGTATGGGAACCTGACCCCATTGCACGGTTCTAACGTTGTTGTAGGGACTGTTAAGATGCAGCCGGACAGTCCCTAGGGAGGAAGTCTGGCCTTTTTACCGAGGCCAGCCTGTCGCTGGACTATTCCTGTTGCTTGTAGATCCAACTATAGCGCCTGACGGCCGGGGTTTAGTTGGTAGTGCATCCCCATTTGCGAGCCCGACACTGTACTCGGTTGAGCAATCCGGACTTCTGGGTAGCCTATGTAAAGGCATTGTTGCCCTGCGTTACCAAAAAAAGGGTGTTTAATTACGTATCCAATTGGAATGCATAATCATTGCTTTTTTGTAATCGTACCGACCAACTTTAACTTGCAATGGGATGATGATAGTACATATACTTCAGTAAAACCAAGGTGATATCTTGCGAGTACATAGCTGCCAATAACCTCTTATCGAATCCATGCATCATCTTACTCCGCTATCGCGGTGGGATGTTAATTACGTATCTAATTGGATCGCACAATTGATGCTATTTCCCGCTTATCTCGTGTGAATGTTCCACTATTAATTAACTTTTGCTTTATAAATTTAGAATATTCTAGGTGCCGATTAAAGAGTTTCAGTGGCCGAGGTTGATGATAAGTTATATCTAGCTGTGCCTCTCGATTACACCCATACTTTGTTTTTTTCTAGTATTTGTAGTTTTTTTTTATTGTATAAAGGGGCTAACGAGCAATCGCAGACGCCCATAAACATCATAGAGGCTATACATCTGCATTGCAACCCTTCCCCCTCCTCCTCCCTCCACAGGCCACCGGCTCCTTGCACATCGCACGAAACGCGACAGCACAGCTGTCAGTTCACGCCGGTTTCGCGTAAGCGAGAGGTACTTCCCCGGTCGTGTCGGCCCAATTCGGCTACATGCATGCATGTAGTGTGGCACTACCTCTTATTAAGGTAAAAGATTTATTTTAAATGGGAACAGTACTTTCTGTATTAGACGCCGTCAACCAAAAAAACTCTTCAGCTATATGAACAGGTTCTTGTAATTAGAGATTACAACTACGCTATTGGGTACCAGCATTTTGAAATTTAATTATTGCCTGTGAATTGGCGGGCAATTCGAAATAAATTTTATTGAGCTAAATTCAGCCGTGCATGACATGTCACGAATAAAATGAAAGTTTGAATAATTTTCGAATAGTTTTTTTTATTACATTTATTATATTTTGATTAGTAATTTTAAATAGTTCCTTCGTGGAAATATTGCTGTGTAAAAGAAAGACAAAAATTAACGACGTAAACAAGCCAAACAGATGATTGCTTCAGAACAATGTATTATTGGTTCCATGGTTTTAATTTTTTGACAAAGTTCATATAGAAATTCAATATTACAAGGCGGTATTGTAAGCACCGACTTCGGGACTACAAGTTGAAGTATGCCTATATTACTGAATGTGCGTATAATGGAATTCTAAATCAATTGATCAGTTGCAAGGGTTCACTTATGTATGACAGACAACATTTTTAAAGCCTGTATAGGGCATCGATGAACGAATAGCTAGTAATACACCAAACAAAAACATACAACAAATTATTGATGTGTATCGCAAGTAACTAAGTATCCAGTGATATCGATTTTGTGGAGCACCGAGGACCATAACATTAGTGGCACCAGAAGTAGCAACATTTTTGGCACCAAAAGTATGGTGTTTCCAAGGTCCTCCTGCCCAGTTTCTTGCTCACGTCGCGTCAGTTATATGTAAACAATAACAACAATACTACACATCTTGCGCCAGTTTTCTAACGGGTTATCCAGAGAGTACAGATGCCACATATCACGATATTACACATTGCCTTACTTCCTCTACTTGTATAACTTCACCTCTACTTCATACAAACACGCAAGTTGCGGAGACTCGTGACGTCACCCTTAAAATAACTCGTGCACGGGCAGAACCTGATAAGTGATTTGGATTTTATATATACCTCTATATACACTGCCGTGCATGTAAAAGACTCTAATAATAGATAATTGTAAAAATAAATAAATTGATCACCAAGTGAAAAAAGCAATAGAAAACTAAACAAGATCAAACTTTTATGTAATGATTTTTTTTTCACGATTTAAATTTTAGGCAGAATACTATATTGTTGAACATAAATGACTTCAGAATGTTTAATAAATCCGATTACTTCTGAAGAGCCCTGTCTTCTCGAGGAGACTTTTTAGTTGGGGATTTGACAAATTTAAAGCAATCAAAATTGAAATATTAATTTGATTACAATTCAAATTAAAGCTAATTAATTAGGATTTGTAGTTGTTTTAATAAAAAACACATATTAATTTACGAATTATCTTTAAATTACTGACTGAATTTATGACTGCTATTATTAAGCTTAATACATGCTAATTAAAGTTCATTAGGAAGTGAAAGCTTAGTAAAAGCTTCCTTTAAATATATTTATCCTTTTTAAATATTTGAAATTTAAATAGACGTAAGGAAATCTTTTTCCTTTCGTTCAATTCGTTCAAGTTGTATATTGTAAAAGGACAGCAAACAAAATTGAAACGTTGCGCCAGACTTTCATTTCACTTTGCGATATGACAAGAGGTATAAGAACTTTGGATGCACCAAGATGTTGAAATATATTTGCGCTGTATGATGCAACTTGACGTGTTTATAGGACGGCTGTTGGACGCCAGGTGACATTATACCTATAACGTATCATTTTACTTTAATCAACACTTTAGAACCCAACGTAATAATGTTTTTCAACCTAACGTTGAATAGGGTTCAATATTCTGGAGTCAATAGCTAATTGAAACATAACTTTAAAGTACCACATAATATTAATGAATTCTAATCCTAAATCTATAGTTTTTTGTAATTCTCTCATCCTCTCCCCTCCATAAGCCATCGGCTCTTCCCTCCATGAAACGCGACAGCACAGCTGTCACATTACGCCAGTATTGTGTAAGTGAGAGGGCGTGCCGACCCAATTCAACTGCATGCTATGCAGCATGGCACTACCTCTTACTAAAAATCTAGAACACAGATTTAACTGCTTGTGTTTGTAACATTTTAAATTATTTCTTTTGCTTAAAAAAACCTCATTTTCAGGTCAACTAGAAACATTAACTCTAAAATACTCTCTATATGATCTCTATACAAATGATCAATAAAACGTCTTTCGTACGACATATTTATACATAGGACTATTATAAGGTCACTTTTAATATCACAAAGTTGAAGAATTTATGATCGATGAGGATTTTACTTCGTGAACAATCATTACAGGTTACCATGACAACATATTCCAATAATAACCAAGACAACGGCAGATAATTTATAAGATTACTAGCTGCGCTCCGCGGTTTCACCCGCGTAAGTTTCGATCCCGTGGAAATCGTATCGACATGAAAAATAGATGTTGGCTGCTTCACAGACCTACTCGATATGAAACCGGTAGAGCCGTATCGGAGGAGTATGGTAACTAATATTCTGACAACGAATTTTATATAATATATATAGAGAGAACGTTAGGTTTGATACTTGAGCTTCTGTTTGTCTTAATACTTTCACATTAGCTTGCCAAGCGTTTTATTGGATAATATAAAATATCCGTGAAATGAGAAAATACGGCGAGTTTACAAATCTTCCCATTTCGCTGCGCCACTTACTGCCGGCAATAAAACAATTAGAGTTATATTCGAGAGATGCCTTCACCGGATCACAACGTGCTCACTCCGCTAAATGAATTATATATCTTTATTGTAACAGAACAAACATTGGCACAGACCAATGTGCTGAAGAACACTTGTTTTGTGAAATAAAATATTATTTATCTGAAAAAATCGGCTGTTCTCCCTACAAATATTCAGCATATTCTGAGTCCCTCGAATCTACTGCGATCGCTTTTTTGTAAGTCTGGATGTAAACCTCGAATAACTTATAAACGACCATTATTATTGACATTATGATTTGGAGTAGGCAGAGCGAACCAAGAAAAACATAGTTTCGCATGTTTATAAATGGCTATATAACTCTGTAGCTGTAGGAATTGGCGTATGTTAACACAAGAAAATTGATATTTGGCTAGTATAATACAAACGGTTGTTATTATTACAACCATAATAAGCGCCCATGGAGGAGGGAGGAGAAAGGAGGGCAGCGCATCTATATAGCCTCTATGCGGATGTTTGTGGGCGTCGGTAGTCATGAAAATGGCTCCGGCTGCTCGTTGGCCCTCCTATATCATAAAAAAAAAAGAAGCGAAATAGTTAAGAAAATCTACCATCTTATAAGGCTAGTTAGAGAAAAATAGAGAATTTTAGAATCTTTGTCTTTATACAAAAAACCGGCCAAGTGCGAGTCGGACTCGCACACCGAGGGTTCCGTACCAACGAAAGATCTCTGCGACATTTTTTACCAGAAAATAAAATTACTTGGTTTTTCAGAGCATTTATATGAACGACAAAGTTGTATTTGCGTATTTTTGAAAATGTATAATACTTTACACATTACTCAAGACCTATTCACAGGCATCCCTCACATACAGGTTGGATGAAAAAAACATTTTTTAGATTCAGTTCTATGTATGGATTAAGAAATAAAGGGGGGGGGGCCCCCTTTATTTCTTAATTTATTTATTTTTATTCAAAATTCTAATAGCGGTTTACAGAATACATCAACCTACAAAGTTTCAACTACGACGGCCCAATAGTTTCGGAAAAAAATGGCTGTGACATACGGACGGACAGACGGACGGACGGACAGACATGACGAATCTATACGGGTGCCGTTTTTTGCCATTTTGGCTACGGAACCCTAAAAATGGAGCCTAATTAGTTTTAGTTGCCCAAAAAACATAATCCACGGCCACGAAATCACAAAAGCTAATATAATAAAGACCATTGAGTCGATAGATAACGCTTCGCACTATACGATGAACATCATCATCATCTTCTGGAGGACGTCTACTGCTGGACACAGGCCTCCCCCGTAGAGCGCCATAGTCCATGGCACGAGCCACTTGCATCCAGCGGCTCCCCGCCTCCTTAACCAAGTCGAGAGCCGATGAACAACATAACCAATACAACATTTAATTTGATTTTCTTCAAATCCTTTAAAGAAACTATCTCTACCGAGTAGTACTCTGTACACGACCTGCTTGTTGCTATTTGCCGTCTCCGAGACGCATATTAATGGTGTCCTTATTTTAAATCCCACTCGGATGGAGGGCGGTTAAGTCGAATCCTGGATAAATTACTTACTCGGGTATAACCGGGATATCGCGGGGCATGCACTCGCCTGACGGAATGGATAATGAGCTCTCTGTTGCTTGTGATTATAAGGACTCCTGTTGACTCACTGTTTTAAAGGGCTGGATATCTTCTGAGTATATTCCATAAAATGTGAATAATATGTGTATATACGTTGAGACTGCAAACAGAGTTACGAGTAAATCCAAAAACTCTAACTCGACTAATATAAAATCACTCTAAAATGTGTTTCACAAGAAATCTTATGCTGAAATTTATGTATACGATTACAAAAGGAAAACCTGACTGACGATATCGCACTATAAAAGCACAGCCGCAAATACTGTACCTAGAAACTTGAAATTTGGTGCAGGGATTCATTTTATGATGTAAGTAAGCACTAAGAAAAGATTTTTAGAAATTCGACCCATAAAGATGTGATATAGGAGTTAAACTTTATATTATGTATATAACAATATACGTCTTTGTTCTATACTAAAACCTTTATACGCGCGCTTGACGGGTAAGCTGGCGAAACCGTTACAAAATATCACACATTGGTCGAGGCCAATGGAAGTTGTCATTTGTATTAAAAATTCAAATTAAATTTAAGTGAAACTTTTTTGTATTTAAAAAATTAATATGACTAATGAGTTTGTGTATTAAATCAATAACTAAGTTTTACTTCAGTTGTGTTATCTAAAGCACACACTTTTTTTAATATGCTATGTATATAATAATGTACATTAACACACGGCCACATGTCAATGAAACAATTGCACATACACATTAACTAGTATAATCAGCTGAAGTTCTCGTTAACTAGGCCATGACCGCACAGTTAACCTACGCACAATATCTAATAATAATGAACATCTAAATAAACGACATCACTTTATAGTCTAGGGGGTGTAGAAAATCTTCATTTTATTGTTCCACTAATTTTCGTTACCCTGATGAATATAAATACAAAATATTATGAAATATTAATATTTTTTGTATTTCTTCAATATATTTAAAATGAATTATGATTATAATCTAAGTTTCACACATCAGTAAACAAGATTTTGCAAAAAATATTTTCATTGACACTATTATTATTGGTCAGACTAACTATAGACACAAAATACAAGATATATATACTATGCAATAATATTGATGGCCCTGAAAATAAAATATTTCATAAAAATATGTTCTGAATTTTTATCGCAAAATAAAACATTTTTAAAAGTTTATTTATGATGTCGCAATACTTACGTTACTACGGGCTAAAAACGAGAAAACCATGCATATATTTTTACTATTTAATGGATTGTTTTATTCAACATTGAAAAACAAAACAATAATAGTCAGCTGAGTTGGTATATACAAAACTTGTCATACTTGATTTTGTAACATGTAGAAAACTATATAAAAATATGTATAAACGTAGAACAGTGCTATTTCCGATCAGCCCTCAGCCTATTAAGGCTAATGGCGACACGCTTCGAATGAGTATCAAATATTCCTCCAAAATAGAGGATCGCTCTCATCTGAAACGCCATCTAAATTCAGGCGGGCCATTTAAATGTTAACGAGTTCTGTACCACATCATACATGCGCTAGTGCTGCGTTCGCTCTGTTAATAATCCTTTATCATTTAATGTCCTGTATTTATAAAGTTCATTTATATTAAAAGCTTTTTAGTAACACCAAGTTATACAACACCTGTATCAGCTATGATCTATCGACTTAAACTGTTTCAGATATAGTAATACCTCGAAGTTACGCGGTAAGTGAGATCAAGCTTTAGCCGCGTAAGTAAACAAGTATTAACTAATAACTGGTTCGCGGGATCTCAAACTGTATGACTTTGACAATGACAAGTAACAGTTTTTAATTCTCTTTGGTCATTTGTAAGCAATTAACGTTCTAGATTCTTATATGTGGAAACATTTTAATGGTGTTCAGTTTATTTATTTAATAAGTTTATAATTGTAGTCTTAAAATACACTGTTTGTTTTCCGAACAAAATAAAATAAAATAAATAAAATAAAATAGGTAAGTCGAATTCGCGTAAGTTGGGGTATATCTAAATTTACAATAAGCATAATATTAACTTTTTAATTATTGAGATCGGATGTTTTTATGCTAAACTTTGATTATAAAAGACATGAAAAGCTGCTTGAAACGAAGCAAGCTTAAAAATATTTAACTAATATGTATTATGTAGGTTTACGAGATGAAGTAGTGATGTTTGAAAACAGTGTAACTCCGGGTTTACGTAAGTCGGGGTAGTGTAAGTCGAGATATTACTATAATTGTTCGATTGCATTCAACTTGAAAAAAAACCGGCTAAGTGCGAGTCGGACTTTCTTGTTTTAATTGTTTTATATTGTAAGTCGAGATATTACTATAATTGTTCGATTGCATTCAACTTGAAAAAAAAACCGGCTAAGTGCGAGTCGGACTTTTTTGTTTTAATTGTTTTATATTGTAAGTCGAGATATTACTATAATTGTTCGATTGCATTCAACTTGAAAAAAAAAACCGGCTAAGTGCGAGTCGGACTTTTTTGTTTTAATTGTTTTATATTTGTATGTTAAACTAACTAACACACTTTAAAAATAATAAATGTTATTTGCAATTAAATTTTTTTTTGTAACAGATTTTTGGCTGAACTAGGTATATGTCAAGTGTTTGAAATGACTTTCCGCATATTTTTCCCAGGAATACGGTGAATTATTGATTACTACTTTTTTGTAATGATTTCCAAAGTTTACGTTATAAATTATTATGAAACGACTTTAACGGTTTTTATCTGGATTTATTTAATTAAGTATATATTATCGTTAATCCCAAAATTTTAGATGTCTTATGGCAACCATGGTGATGAGTGAAATGAAGTAATCGCTTCACAAAGTCTGCAGTCTGTGAGAGAAGACGTCTAGCTTCTCTTTCTCAACATGGTTGGAACTCTGTTTTAACTGAATTAAATCAAAAACCAAACATAGGCTGCAAGATATGTAACTTTATGTTAATCGGATCAACTATATGACATCAGGGCATCTGTCACCTTAGTTCCTCTGTGACCTTGTTTACTGTAGCATCTGAAGCGTCGGCATTGTAATATCTTTAAAGTACATACACCTCAATAATGTGCCCGAGAATATAATTCAGAGATATCATAAACTAATACTAAGAATCTTGCCATAATACAAACAAGGTAATTAGCATAGCTTACAAATTTAATTACATATTCCATAAGTCACGTTATTATATCCTTTCATTTCTCTGAGACATATTACAAGATATTTCAAATTAATTAAAGGTATAATATAATGTAGAAGTGAGTGCTAGAGACGTCAGCCAGCGAATAGGATTACTGTCTAGTCCGGATTACATTCAGATAATACGACGCAAGACGGGGAAATGTATTGAAATATACCAGATGCAGGTCCATAACTAAATTAAATGCATATTCCTTGATATATCTTAAGTCTGACTGTAAATGCATATGATTAAGATATTTAGGAGTGTTCGAAATGTTACAAAATAACAGTTTTGTAAAAATCTTTTGCAAACATATTTACAGGAGAGATTAGGGCGATTCTGAGTGTTTAATTTTATAAGGAATATTTTTGTCCATACAAAAAAATATTTCTGTTTTAATGACGCTTCAAGTACGTATAACAAAACACCATTTAATCGCAGTACATTCGAATAGGCTTTGTAAAGTTAATCCCTTTTCGGGTAAACTGAAAATTTTAGATAATTAAAAATTTTAGTGTTTTGTATTGAACTCATTATCGATCAAAACATATTTTATGAGACAAAACAGTCTAGTGCGCCGCGTTGGCTACTTTTCGTGCAACTTATGAAGCTACTTGATGGTATGAATGTTAATAATATAATTGGAGTGAATGATATGACAAGCACTATTAGTGAGGAGTCGATCAGCAACAGCACACTTCAGAATTAGCAGCTCCGGCAGAAAACACCCCGTTCGAAAATTAATATTTATCCTAATCAATTTTGCAATGAGTGAAAATTGATTGTCATTTACTTTATTCTTTGTACCTACGAATCTTGCAAAATAAAAGTTTTTTTTATTTTTTATTATATAGGTACACTTATTATACTATATTATATTTATTTAATCAACGAGAGACGAACTCACGCCCTATGTACGAAAACGCCTTATACAGGATAATACTTTATCATCCTATTTCCTAAAATAATGAGTATAAGGCTAGTGATAATTGGTCAGTTCTCCCCACGAAGCCGTGGCTTGACCTTATAACACCTAGGTTATTTTGTCGAGAGGAAAATGCGATATGGGATGTCCCGGATCTGTGAGCCTCAGGATACACCGACGACTGGTACCAACACAGATAAGGACTAGTGATCAAGAAGACTGAGTTGACACCCTCAGAAACCAAAATCTGGCTAGCAATCAGGCTCAAACCTGACCCGGTTTGAGCCTGATTGCTAGTCATATGTTGGATATTTTTAGTAGCTATTGGGTATCACAACCATTTGATGAAGATTTTAAATATTCATTAATTCTCTTTCATTACAAATATTCAGTGAAACAGACTTCTAACATAATATTATGTTTGCAATACTTTCTAGATAAATCTTAACGTTATTCAAACAGTAAAATAGGAGCGAAGCAAAGTCGACACACTACTGGAAGAAAGTAAAAAAAGTGTAACAAGTTCCACTTGGATTTTATAAAAGGATTTCACTGGAGGCGCCAGTTGCTCTCAGTCTGATATTATCACATTAAGTTTAGAATTGTTCCGGAGTTTTTTGTGAGGCGGAAAAGTTTATGTTTAACTTCTTAATTACGTTGGTTTTACTTAGACTACGTACTTTAACGTACAGCATGACAAACTATGTTTTATATTGCTTTAAGCAACAGCATGTACTCGTTTGTATTGCAAGTAACCCTTTGTTTGTTAATACGACTAAACTTAACAGATTAAACTTCACTTACAGGAAACTTAAGTTTAATTGAGGGCTAGTCCCGATGGGTTTTGTTTTAGCCTATTTTGTTTTAAAAATCAATTAATATTGATTTTAAAACGAAAAGGGTTGAATTTTGGGTTTTTTATTTTGATAATTATAATCAAGTTGGCGATGGATGGGAGTTCAATTTTAAAGGTAAGTGTAATTTCGGCTTTATTTCCAATTGGGACCTTCATAATCTATTATCCATTTCATCAAAAGGCCCTAGTGCCTGGTACCTCCCTGTACTATAAAAAAACTTTTACATTCGTTAAATGTTTTACATAGGCAATAAAAAACGTATACCTTATCTATCTATTTGTCAATCCATCTATCTATCTATATTTCAATCTATCTATTGCTCACATCTTGATAAAACAGAATTACTTTCTCTTGCAAGTTTTTTCAAGCAATATCAAGAATAACACCGAACAGATTAGCTTTGAAAAAATCACGCCGACTTCTTCGCGCCGAGATAATATACGAGGGCGGAAACAAAGGTTCCCCGCCTTTGTGGGATTGGATTTTCCTACGACGGTTTCCTTAATTTATAGTTTTAGGAAACTTTATGTGTTATACTAGCTTATTCTGATATCTCACGGAGAATTATCCCTTGAGAAGTGAATAAGAATATTCGCTATTACATAATATTTTAGAAGTTAAAGCCGGAAAATACAATTTTACTTTACTGTCACATACTTAGAAGGGTTATTAATTAGATGTTAATATCCCGGTCAATAGCTATACAAATACGTTGCCCTCTTTTATCTTATCCGTCTATGGACTACAGGCTACTCACAAATTGCACGAAACGCGAAAGCATAGCCATTCGCTTGAGCGAGATCCCCGTTCGTGTCTGACCGATTAGTCTTTAATAAAGCATGGCTATACATCCTACCAACTAAATAACAGATGGGTAATTTTGGGCTGTAATCCTTCAAAAAGGAGATATGAACAAAATCATTTATATATTTTGGGATTATCTGAGATACAACAGGTGCGTTAAAAGAATGTAAAGATTGTCTCTCTCTGTTTTCATGATGGCATTTGAAAAGCTAGCTGTAGCTATCGTTTCATGACAGTGATATACTAATTCTAAAGAACAGAATGTTCCGCTCTGATTAATCGGAAAGGTAGCAATGACACTACCGCATACTAAGATCCCATACAATTATATACTCATACAAATTTAAGTATAAAAGGTCTATCCCATAAATTGATTACGAAGTTGATCGGCCGTAAACAACATGACGATTGTTATGCTAATCATTAAATCGGAACAAGCGCGAAAAGCCGCAGTAATCTAGTTAGTTCATAAAATAAAGCCACTATCAGTGGACAGTAATGTCTGTGTATTGGCGCGGTTGCGGACTGCGCAGCACTAAACCGGATATATGGGCCGGCACAGACATCAACTTGATATTAACGGTTTATGATCTGACGCTGTTAAGAATTAAAGCAAACTCTTTGTTACAATTAAACTACTTTAATAGATTTTATCGCGGTTTATTTCATTAATAGCTTTCGCCCGCAGCTTCGTCCGCGTCGATTTCTGACTTCAAAAGTGGAGAGATACATACATAAACCTCCGTCTTGAATCACTCTATTAGTTAAAAAAACGCCATCTAAATCCGTTGCGTAATTTTAAAGATCTAAACATACAGACACAGAGACGACTTTGTTTTAAACTATGTAGTGATTTAACAAGCGCGACGTTTCAGAAGTTTTATAGCAACCATAGTCAAAATGGACTGAGGTAAATAAACCGCGGTATAATCTGTTAAGGTTGTTTTATTGTAAAGAGTATTATTTGCGTAAACTTGAGTAACACCAAGCTGTCTTTTGGTTTCAATTATATTTATAGTAAAACCCTGTTAAGAATTATATTTAATAAAAATTATACTTATTTTATTTGGTTTTAGATTGGTGTCTTGACTTGAGTCTTTGCCACCGACGTGTTGTACGAAAGAATTAAAGTGGAGGAAGTAAACTGTATCGGTTATACACTCAATTTTATCAGCCTACTTCATTAGAGAATGTACGATTGTTCTATATGTATACATATATATAGAAAAACGACGAAGCCGAATCTCCTTTTTAGTTGTTTAGCTCTTAACCGAATGATGGTGGTGGTTAGTCTGCTGGACGTTGGCTGAACTACCAACTATTTATGATGGTGTGTAGATAAAGAATATGACTTAGCAGGAACGAAGAGTTAAATACGACAGTATAAGAAATAAGTCAACAAAGATAATAATTATTACGTTAGTTAAGAAAAACCAAAGTATCATTTATGTCTAGTGTAGACAAAATATCCATTTTTTACGATTTTTATTACGCAAATCTGTTTCCGCGGCAGCTACTCTTAACACAATGTGTGTGGATACGAGCTGTCACAAATCCCATTAGCGACGAATTATGTGTCGCTTCAAACAATGCTCTTTTATTTCCACCCACAACAATTGTTGAACTTATATGCGATGTAGTTGTGTAGTTTATATTGTGTGCTGCTAGATTGGTGATAGTAGGTTTATACGGGGCAGGGCCAAGTTCGAGTGAAAGACCGAAGTACTTCTCACTCACATTATACCACCGTGAACTGGTGACTATGCAGTCGTTGCATAAATTCGGGAAAGAGGTGTAGAAGAGCAATAAATGTGCAATACCAAATGTCAAATCATCATTTACTTTTTTTTATATCACCATTTATTTTTTTAGATCCGCGGTAGACAACAGATCCTCCTAGAGCGGCTAAGGAGTTCCGTGAGGTTTTAGTGGGGTGGGGTTCCACCCAGCGTGCGGCATTACTGATATCTCCACCATAAAAAATCTAAATGCCCACAATATGCTATTAAAATAAAAATTGTCAAAGAACATTAATGTATCTGTACTAATTTAAGAATCGCTTCAGATGTGCATCTTACACAAAAATTGTAATCAGTAATTAAAGAGTAAAATATTTTTGTGCGCGTTTTTGGCTGTTTGAGGTGATTTTGTGTCTATAATGTCTACATATTTCAGTGTAGCTCTACTTTCTCGCTACGATAAAATTCGGCTACCTCTTTCGGTCTGGCTCCAGAGGGTATGATCACAACAGAAGGTACAATTACACAAATTCAAATTTATATATGCTAAAATAAATAACTACACCAATATATTAATGAAAAAGTAAATTAGTTTTACGCACAAATTGGATTGGTTTTAAAAAAAAAATAGAATGAATATGATTCCGTGTAATGACTGCAATATTCATCCCGTCCAATTTTATTTTCTCTAACAAACTCGTGAAAAAAAATGTAATATCTTTGATTATTATCTCAACAGCGATGCCAATTCGCAGTAGGTGCATCGTCGCGGAAAGCTGAAATGAAAATACGGTGGTACTATCAATGTGCTAAGATGAGATCTAGGAATAAGCCCTCTTTCATTACTTTCAAATAGACTTCTTATTTCTTTATTAAACCTACAATATCCAGACTGCGCCTTGATTCAGGATTTGACTTTTATACAACCCGAGATCGAGGTAAGCGTTTTATATTGTCAATTATATTTTGTACCCTCTTCAGTTTATTGCTGAATTTAAAGATTTAAATTTATTGTATTAAAACTTTTTCAAAGGATTTTGTCGTAGTTTATATAAGTATTTTACAATCAAGTTTCAGAAGCTTTACAGAAACCATGTTGACGGGTGGACTGAGATGACAAATGTCCTGATGTCATAAGTTATTAAAAGTACCCGCATATTTATAATTAATTAGTTGTTCCGATTAGCGCAAAACGTGCTGATTGTGTATCTTGCAGCCTGGAGGTGTTACATTTGGTGTTAGATTTGATTTTCGGCCTTCTTCTTTTTCTCTATTGCAATTCGGATATATTCTAATTTGAATATCCTCGCGTACTGCGCTTGGTCAGAACTGGTGTTTTTAATGAAGATTTATATTTTATCAAATAATTATAATTTGGGACATGGGCCAACCTTAATGTGTTAGATTTTGATGATGATTTAGTTTTAATTTAACGGAAAATTAAAGAGGCAGATTGATCCGTAATATTGTTATATCCAACATCAAATTAGATTATACTTAGTCTGGCCATAAATACTGGTACAATTAAAATAAAAAAATATAACATTTCAATTCGGAATCTGTCATTTTTATACGATCGTGTTTTCTCATTTTGGCGCCAATACATTGTACAATATTTTGCGATATAGGTATTAAAATGGTGTGTGGTGATAAAGAACATAATCGTTGTGATTGCATTACACAAAGTAGGTAAGGCGCCAAATGCAATTTTTAAAACTCCTATGTATGGATATATGGAATACATACATATACAATACACATATATGGAATACATACAATGAGACTTCCTCTGTTAGTGACAGAGAAAGATCTGGCCGTCCACGTAGTGTTCGTACGAAAAAGGTAGTCAAAGCAGTAAGGGAAAGAATTCGAAGAAATCCTGTCTGAAAGCAAATGTTTTATCTCGGGAGATAAATATAGGACCTAGAATCATGTCGCGAATTTTAAGAGATGACTTAAAACTTGCAGCCTATAAGAGCCGCACTGGTCATTTCTTAACTAATAAATTAAAGATAAATAGGGTGGTAAAATCGAAACTACTACTGAAGCGGTACGCAAAGGGAGGTCACAGAAAAATTTTGTTTACGGATGAGAATTTTTTTACAATTGAGCAACATTTTAACAAACAAAAGGACCGTATTTATGCTCTTAGTTCTATGTAAGCTTCCTAATTAGTCGACAAAGTGCAACGTGGGTGCCCACGTTGCACTCATTTATGTGAAATTATCTGACTTCAGTCATGGTTTGGTGGGGTGTTAGCTATAAAAGAGTGACTGAGCCACATTTTTATGAAAAAGGTATGAAAAAATAAACACAAGTGTACCAAGATACCATTCTTGAGAAGGTAGTTAAGTCCCTTAATAAGACCATGTTCAATAACCAAGTATGGTCCTTTCAGCAAGACTCGGCGCCGGGTCATAAAGCTTGGCCATATTCTTGACATAGTCTCATAGTCATATTGACATAGTCTTGGTTGGAAACGAACGTCTCGAACTACATCAGAGCTGAAGACTGTTCGTCGTCTAGTCCCGATCCTATTCAGCTGGGATATGAGTTTTAAAGAGTACAGCTGGCTCTAAACGCCATGGTAATTTGGAGAGGAAGAATTTCTCCATGGACAGAGTGTGTGCTTCTATTGATAACTGGCTTTAACGTTTAATGGACTGTATTGCAGCCAATGGAGACCACTTCGAATATGCTTAATATATTTTTAATTGTTTTATATTTGTTTATTAAACTAAACACACTGTAAAAGTAATAAATGTTATTTGCAATCAAAAAAATATTTCTTTTCTTTGTAACAGAACTTATGGCTAGACTAGGTCGTGACAGATTCCGTAAAATGTAAAAAAAAAAAAAATTGCAAAATCTGTTATAATTGTATTTAGGATGAATTCCAAGCACACTGAAACTTCTTCTACTATTACTGAAGTAAAGGTTGTTAAATAAAGTTCGGTTCATATCATGTATTTTGTATTGTAAGATAATATGTGTTATTACAACCTATTTCAGTTTCGTCCCCAGGAAAGTTTGTAATTTATACCTTCCTGGAAGCCTTACGAAGGAGTAGAAAAGTTAACACGACTATTATTACTCGTGGTCATTAGCAGCGAACAGAATAAACTGCAGTTTTAATAAACTAGATATTAGTTGTTAGTTAGTTTCATACTTTAGTTTTAGGTCATCTATTTTTGCATTTTTGTGGTTATTTTACGGGTTTTGACACTATACAATATTTATTGAAGGTATTAGTGAAAACATATATCTTTTGCTATATCACTTGATGACAAAAATGGGCTATACTGAGAATAAACATAATGACGTGCTAATAAGAACCATCTTGAATTCATCGGAACGGAACTAATGCGAAAAGTACCGAAAAATTATGTTGTAGGTACTCGTATATTATAAAAAAGAAAATATGGAATCATAGACAAGACAATATTTTAGGTCCGCTTGGTATTAATATACGTGTAAATAACAAATGAAAAGGATTTTTGGTAGATCCAGTAAGCTGGGGTATCGGGTAACGTCGTACCCGGATTTGTGTTATTACAATAAATGTATTGATATAACAGAATATGAGTTCATCGCAAAGCCGTCAGACATGTCACTAATAAATAGATTATTGACATGACAGTCACCACGAGAATTCAAAATATAATAAGCCTACGATAATAGCATTATTTGAAATGATCTGAGCTGAAAGTGCCAACTGTTATAAAGTATCAAAACATATTATATGTAAAATATCAAAATCGTTTTATGTCAACGAAATATATTATAGGTAAGTTAAAGGATTTGTTCTACGAAAATGACATTAAATCGATGAAGTAAGAGGTAGTGCCACACTGTATGTTTGCATGCAGGCGATTTGGGCCGGCACGACCGGGGAGATTCCTCTCGCTTACACGAGATCGGCGTAAAGTGAAGATGTGCTGTCGCGTTTCGTGCGGTGTGCAAGTAGCCGGAGGCCCATGGAGGTGGGAGGAGCGAGAAGGGCGGCGCATTTGTATAGCCTCTGTATGGATGTCTATGGGCGTCGGTGCTCGTTTGCTCATATATATATCATAAAAAAACATAAAGAATAGGAGACATTGAGGCATAAAGTGAATAGAGATAATGTGCAGTTTATTTGTGTGTAGTGATGGACATGCTTACCGGTGAATGGTGAGTGGCACTCACCTCAGCTCACCGCACAGCATCCAAGTTGTTACTTCTTTGAGACATATAAGACAGGATATATTTGTCTGCAGTTATTAGAAAATGATCGAATAAGTAGGTATCTATCACGACACATGTAAAGTCAGTTAAAGCAAAAAATACAAACTCTTCTCTTTAACATTGAGAAAAATCAATTGGCGTAAGTAAGTTGACCCCCACGTTAATGTTAATTTACGGGGTTCATGAATACAATACAAAATATTCATGGACAACGTTGGGTTACGTTTTAATTATATCGATTAGAAATTAAATTATTCTTTTTTCTTGCCTTTTCTAATCTTGTGATGCTTTTAGCAAAAGAGTAAATTTACTAATTTTGCGTTGTGTAAAATTATAAATTATCTAAACTCTTACGAAGATGGCTTTTCGAAGACTAGAAATTTCTATATAAGAGTTGACAGGAAATGGTTCAATACTCTTTTTTTTATGGACATCATTAAAGGATTATGAGCCAAATTATTAAACTACAGAGCTCCCTAATGACCTCTGAATTATTATTTAAAAATAGTCTGTAATATTTTAAAGACAAGGACCTTTCCCTTTATCGTAATGCCCATTCAAATGAAGTATTCCATCGGCAAGAAATACAATGGCGAACGCTCGAACTCTTTACTTTTATCCTTACTGCGTTTGCAATAAGTTCCATTAGGCAGTAAATAGCTGATAGAATTGCAAAGGGAAATCAATTGGCGCGGAAAAAGCGCTTTTTTAATCAAATGGACTAGAACGGGGCGTTCGAAAATCGGCCATTAAGTTTAACGAGAAACCTTTGTCATATTTTTCTTTTGATTTGAAACACACTGTTGTACTGAACGCAAATAATTTGCGGCTGCCCTCAGCCAGATTTGTCATTGATTGGAATTTATTGAATTAAACATGTAGTAAAAATTTAAAGTTTGCCGTCTTATCGCAGCAGGCAAATAATGATAATGCTGTATACATTATCTTAATCATATATAAATAGTGATAATTATATATACATTATCATTATATTAATCGATAATTCGGATTTTATGAATCTTTGCGAAAAATACAGTTGCTACAATGGTGAATCCTCTTCCAAGAGCCTCAAGATCGCCGATCCCCAGTTTGTGGAATCTAGCTAGGTTTTAGCACAATCATACAATAATACAATAATAAATGTAAATAAATACTTATTAATAAAATTTCTTATTGTACTATGGCACAATGATGTCATCATTATGTAAGATATGTACATTAATACACATTGTATTTCTGTACCTGTGTAAATAAATTAAATTATTTTGTTAGTATGAAGTTACACGGCATCTTCAGCTCCAAAATCAAAGTTTTAAAAATATTACGCATCAAATTTTATTGGCTACGATAAAGGCACGTAGAATTCCAAATAAAGACTTCTCATCTAATTTAAAAAGAATAAACTACTACTCTAAAAATAAACGAGCACATTACCAAATTGTTTCCTGATTCGCACACAATATTGTTTTATAATACGAAAATATTTGTCTCTGAAGTCTAGGCTGTATTAGCTTCAGTTTTTGGTTCAAATTCCCATCCGCAACAACCCCAAGGTCGATGGATACGAAATGGACGGGTACGGATATAGAGACTTATATAAGATAGCTTTAGCACCATTAGCATTCTGAAGTCAATAAATGCCTTTATTTGTGGATCTGTGGACTTTGAACTTTGGCAAGCGCGTAGTTTTTTGGCGCCGCTGAGTAATATCATTTGGGTTATTATTGTTAGAATATTTCTTAGGAATACTATTACTGACTTTTATACCCTATTTTAAATCGACCTAAAAACAATTAATCTCTTGGTTTTCGTGTCTAACTTAAATCAGGTATTACAGATACAGGTTACAATAAAAAAAATTAAAACCAGTATATCATAACTAATGCATTACTTCAAAGGTGTACTGTTTACATTAAGTGTACATTAAGTTTTAGTATAATTAGTAACCTTACATTTAAATACTACTTGCTGCATTCCTAGTTTCTCCTGTGTAAATTTTGATCGTATGGAAAAATCTATATAATGTATATTTTACGGCCTGATATTGCACTTACCAAATACAATACAAATAGATATGGCGGCCTATATATAAAATACGGATTATTTAATAAAAATCAGTTTCGGATGAGTTCGACCACAAAATTCGTGACACGAGATTTATATACAAGGTTGATAAAAGCGAGAGGCATTAAATGAAACCACATATTTAGTGTATAATTTCCAGGCTACTACTGTAAAAATTTGATCAATCGGTGCAATAGTTTAGCCACAGGAAT
>LUGF01004724.1:504106-518818 GCA_001625245.1 Calycopis cecrops
AATAACTCGGAAGATTGTAAACTATCGGAAAATTGTGAACTGTACAAATCATTTACAATTTAACACATTATTTTTCGTTAGTTTATAATGTTCCCGGAGCAAACTGTAAAATTTACAGTTTACAATTTTCCGAGTTATTTTGTAATCTTACGGTTTTTACAATCTTACGGTGACATATACAAGGTTGAAAAAACGAGAGGCATTAAATGAAACCATATATTTAGTGTATAATTTCCAGGCTACTACTGTAAAAATTTGATCAATCGGTGCAATAGTTTAGCCACAGGAATTATTTAAAGTTTATTCTCATTTCGTACCCGCCAGCTGATAGCCAGTATGGCCGGCCGGGGTCATTCACCCCGTACGAGGTTGCCGTTCGCGGCATTCGCCATTACAAAGTATGATTCCATATTTTCGCTATTTAACTTGTTTGAAAAAAGTAATTTCGTATACTTGTCGTAATCTTTTTATGAATAGTTTCGGATTAACTGTAGGCACTTATAGTATATGTGGTTTCATTTAATGCCTCTCGCTCTTATCAACCCTGTATATATAATGGCTGTTATACACTATGCAGATGCAGTAAGATATCTGTATCGCAGCGCATATCTGTCAATATCGTTCTCTATACTAAACTCAAGGAGCCATCACACACTGCGCTGATACCATATATTTTACCGTCAAGTATCTGTAGGGACAGTCATATATTGAAGAATGGTTTTACACGTAGATAAAATCTTATCGTATTTGCTTAGTGTGTGACAGCCTTAAGACTGTCTGCACTCAGAGGTATATATATACCGGGATGAAATATACGTTTCTACCTAATCTCAAGCCAAATATTACTAGATTTTTATATATTAGATTATAAAACTATGCCCTCTGAGTCTCCTCGTGTAGGTCACGTCAGTCAAATCTATTAGAGTATACTAACCCGATATTAAAAGATAAAATTTTATTACTATCAAATATTAAAAACAAGTAGAGCACGTGTTACAGATGTTACAATATCATTGTGCCCCAGAATGTTCACGGCTGGGGCATATCATACGTAAGGAGCGTTCCCATTTCATTATTTTTCATTTCCCCGTATTTTCTTATCCAATATCTTCAGATCTAGATTAATTTACTTTCAGCATTTTACCTTTCAAGTTTCGTATTAGAAAATATATTTTTTATGCTTTTGCAATGTTTGTAAAGATGAGATCTTCTATAATCCAGTCGATGCAAAAGTCTCTTAGGTGTCGCTGTAGTGTGCCTTATTTCATTAGCTTTGCCCCGAAGAACAAGTTACTGAATTTTAATCCATAAACAAAGATTTCAGGCAAGCGAATAATACCTTGCTCGGGGGAGTAATGCGAATGCGGGGATACGACCCAATCTGTGGAGCATATACTCCAGTACACGCTGTACCCAAGAACTTGCACATTCGAGGATCTGCTCAATGCCAATGTGGCCGATACAGATGTGGCACATACTGGGCACATAAAATTTGATCGACTGAACACTGACACGAGAAGAAGAAGATGAAGGCAAGCGAAAAAAATGAAATGTGAGGAATGAAGACGGAGTGTTGGACGGCCTCCTACCCGGGGACTGACGAGTTGGTTAAGGTGGGGCAGTCGCTGCATGCAAGTGGCTAGTGACCGTGACGTTTGGCGCTCTTGGGGGGAGGCGTCAGTTCAGCAGTGGACGTCCTCCGGCTGATGATGATGATGATGAGGAATGAAACCATGCTGAACATACAGAGCACAACAGCGTAATGCTTTATAGCGCTTACGTCGCTTTTACTTCGGAAGCATGTTCGTTCTCAAGGAGTAAAATCCAGTCGCGTGTCGGACTTAACTCATAGTGCCACCTTGTAAGTGTACTAATCAACTTTCGGTCATAGCAAGGTTGTTTCTAAGTAAGTGGTAATGCCACGCTGCATGCATGCATGTAACCGAATTAGGCCGTCACGACCGGGGAGGTACCTTTAGCTTACACGATACTGACGTAAAGTGACAGCTGTGCTGTCACGTTTCGTGCGGTAAGTAGACGGTGGCCCATAGAGGGAGAAGGAGGAAGGGGTGCAACGCATCTGTATGCCCTCTGTGCCGATTAATATGGGCGTTGGTAGTGATGAAAATGGCTCTGATTGCTCGTTTGCCCCGTTATAACTACTTATTAAAAAAAGTTTTGGCTCATTTGCCATCAAGTTGTGTCTCTCGTTTGCACATAATAGAAATCTTTAACAAATAAACAAAAATTTTCCCGCACAAAGCCGGGGCGAGATGCTTATTACAAGCATCTCGCCCCGGCTGAAATAAAATTGAAATAACTTTCTCGCGACATCAATATTTTCTTGTCATTTATTCCAGAACGTTTTCTGCTCTATTATCATCGTCGATTATAACTTAAGAGCCTGTGACTGCCGGACCCTTTTTTATTTTATGAGAATTGAACGAGCAAATGTTTACTGTAACATTTATTAAATTTGTAGAAGGTAAGGACTATAAAAAAATCGCTTTATTCTCAAAATATAATGTAAGAAGTTTAGTCTCTATTTATTTTTATTAAGATTATTATTTATTGAAATGGTGTCAAGAATATTTGTAACCGACATAAGAGAGTGTTGAATGTAGAGGAAGCAAGCCAAATATGCACTTAGTAGTCGATATTTCCATGTTGCATTGCAGCCGAATAGAGCCGGCTTAATCTGGCTGACATAAACCTTAAATATGGCTAATTTCGTGCGCCATGTAAGTTGCCGATTTCGTGCGCTATGTAACACCCATCTACATATGTGGATGTTTATGGGTGTCGGTTGTCATCAAAGGGTTTGGTTTGCTCGTGCACAAAGCACGTGTGAATTACAGGTACATAAATGGATACACCGTTGTGTCGTCTTGTTATCCTCCTTCGCCTGGACTCTCAATAACTGGTTCATTTCTTAGGTTTTATGAAACGAAGAGAAAATGATATTCGCAGGCTCTCGCTCTATTACATGTAACATGTACAGGTTATTGTTTCCTTATCGAAATTGGAAGAGGACACTTGCTCCATTTTGTCAATGTAAATATTTGTATTATCTCAAGCTGATACGTATGAGTTTAGGTATATTATCTGTCTGTGTATACGGCACATGCCTGAGCTCCTTGGGAAAAGACGCCGACATTCGGCATGTTCACTTACTTGGACCAAATTGGTTGGATGCGAACGTGTAATTGTGCAAGGACACTAGAACAACTAAGAATATTGATAATTGTTTTTTTTGTTTATTTTTTTTTATATTTTATTTACAACAAACCGAAAACAGACCCAGAATACATAATACATAAAGCTATACGTGACATAGTCACAAATCTGACGGCCAATTATATCTGCACACAATATTTCAATTACAGCATATAATAAAGCTTTTGAAAGTAACATAAAAAAATAATACATAATAATGAGAAAAACACAGTGTTGTGTTATCATTAGGTGTTTCTGAACATTATTTATCTGAGAGGTGTGATCATCTGGACAATACGAGTACAATTCCTAAACGAATTAAAAGTATTGTAGAATACCTATGTTAATAATAATAATATATCAATATTATTGGTCTATCATGTTTTATTTAATATTTTCCTCGTTGTTTATATTATAATCTTGTATATTTTTATCCATTTGACGACCAGGGTGGCGCAGTGGTACAGTGCTCCGATAAGTGGAGCATGTTGCGCCAGGGGTCGCGGGTTCGAATCCCGCCTTGGTCATGGATTTTTATATATGTATTATATGTATTTCTATAATAAAAATCTTAAATATATAAAATTTCTGTAGTTACATGTGTAACTGTAACACAAGTCCTTATGGTACTTAGCACGGGGCTAGGCTGACGTGGTGTGTAAAGTCCACAGATTACAGTATATTTATATTAATTTAACCACATGTTGCGTGATAATTCGGTGTTAAAGGTTTAATTTTTTTTTTTCATTTTCGCAATTCCGTTACTGATGTTTATCATATTAATCATTCATTTTGTACGAGCAACAGAGTGGCCACATCACATATGGTGGTGATATTTAAATAAAAACATGCACTTCATTAATTATATTCGCGTGTCGTTATCACTGTTGGTTGACCACAAAAAGTATGTGGTAATAATCATTATTTCGTACATCATTCGATCAAAGAGAAGCGGAGTGCAAATTGCATTTGTATTTTTTCGTTTCCCTCTGAACAACGCCAACGACGCCTTTACTACTCGCTGCAGTGGCAGGCAGGGGCTGGAATAAGAATAGAAGAATAAGAGAAGGTTATTTATAATGAAACTACATTAACGGATCATCATCATACGCCGGAGGACGTCCACTGCTGGATCCACGATGATGATGATGATGACACACAAACTAATATAGGGTATATTAGTTTGTGTGACTTCGTGGCCGTAGGTTATATTTTCAGGTTTTGTGGCGGGCAACTATTGACGACGACGATGATGATGATGATACGTGGTGGTATTCCCTCCATCGAGCATCAGTTGTGGACGTGTTATGTAAAAATATTATTTCCCATCGAGCCTCTAACAATTTATGTCCCCGTTTACGAGCGAGCCGATCGGTTTGCGATGATCGTTAATCGGCGGCGATCGGCGGCGGATAAATAATGACTGGTCGTTACTCCTATTATACTTAATGAGGATTTTATTAACAACTAGTAGATGTATGCAACTTTGTTGGAAAGTTTGTTTGGCTAAGTATGATTATATTGTTTTACAGAATAATAATATAATAATATCTGTGGATTTAGCACACCAAGTTAGTCTATCCCCGTGGTAAGTACCGTAAGAACTTGTATTACCTGTCTGTGTCCAACTGCGTCAGTCTGGTCGTTAAAGAATGATATGATTTTTCTATTTTTATAATAGAGGTTAGTGAATAGAATTTACGACAATGCAGCAATAGAGAAATGTTTTATTAGTCATCGAAGGACCAAAGGAGGTGTAATATACTAGAGGGCGTGTGTGGAGACAATACGATTTAGTAATACTTTTTTTTATTCTGACACGGTGTAATACTATTTTTGTTTTATTCAAAATAAGATCATCGTCGGTCGTAACAACCATCATTAGAAAAGTCGCGGATTACAGTGAAGTCGACGGAGATACCTCCAGCTCATATGGCACCGTCGTAAAGTAACACCCATGTATCGTTCGTGCGGTTTCCCGCCCGCCAGAGCAAAGGAAGTAAGGAGAGTAGCAAATTATACGAATGTTTATGGGCGTTGGTAGTCAGGAGAAGAATCTGATTGTTCGTTTGTCCACTTGTGCTATAAAAAATAGCTAAAAATGAACACTTATAATTGAAAGTTTCCACAAGCACCCACTTCTATTTCCTGGTTTATATAGTGGGATATTGGAGTTTCATTTATATATCTCTGTGGCGTATTTAGATACCCAATGACAGTCGTTCGATTTTAGAGTGTCGTAAAAAAAAATAATTGCTCGTCTATCGCCGGCAGTTCGCAATTAAACCCATGCCGTTCCTTTGTGAGCAACTTAATGACGACTCCTCAAAAATGGCTCCAATAGAAAAATTAATCGAGTCGAAATCGAATTTTCCACCCCGGCGAATCGCTCGACAGAAATTTGCTTATAATTTACTCGGGTTGAGTAATGTTCAAATAAAAAATATTTTACGCAATATTTATATAAAGTATATTGTTTAGGGTTCCCCGAGTCCATCTGAATTTAAGATTTTTATAAATTTGATTGAACAACGCATGTAGTATGATCTTTTTTTCACATGGAACCGAAAGTAATCTTTTGTATTGTTTGAGTTTTTTTCTTTTAGTAACAGGGTTTTCAGGAGTAAGGCGATTAAAAGGCAGCGAAACAACGAAGAAAACCCAAGTAAATAAAATATTTTTTTGACAAATCTTTACAGGAATCGTCTTTTAAACAACTTAAAAAAGGAAATTATAAGTCAGTGTGCATTTTAGTGTTGTAGATTTCTACACTTAAAGTATGTTGTAAGAAGTGCAATCTAATTGGGTATCTAAAGACTTCGACCGTACGTTTTTTCATTACACTATAGAAATTAAAGATCATTACATTGATTTAGCTTGAAGTTTCAAAACCTTCGCAATAATGCGATTCACTCTTGGTCAGTTGTTTGTCTCATTTAAATGAAACTTGTTATTGTTGAAGCTTTTGTATCCCGTTTTTAAATAGGATATCGAAATATCCCGACCGCTAAGGTTATCGGATATTTATTTGTCGAGAACAGGCCGTTTCTTTTACGGGCCCGTTATCGGATTGCGGAATGAATATTAAAGGAAAAAGCTTAAGCAGCATTGTAACGAGCGCCAATCAAATACCAATAAAGGAATGGTAATTGCTGAGTTTTATGTAGAAACAGCACTGTTTATTATTAATAATTCAGAAAAGTAAACGAGATAATGAGTAAGTCGCATTGCTCGCCGAACTGCCAGCTAGGTTCTCGATAGTAGACCTGGGACTGGTCTCACCAGGTTGGTCAAGGTCGCGGAAACCCTGGATGTAACCAATTTGTGACCGCAATCTGTTGCGCTCTTTGGAGGAGGCCTATTTTTAAGTGATGACTATGGTTAACGTTTAGTTTTTAACGGTATTGTGGGATTTTGTAAACTACATAGCCGTATCTGCATAAAGCGGTCATAAGATAGCGGTAAATGACGCCACTAGAACGTCAACCATGTAGAAGGAATGGTTGCTCATCAACGTCATCTACTTACAACTACCTTCTTCTGACGTTATTTAATGCTGTGTTACGGCTGCTATATGACTGAACCGTTTTCCCAGCTACCCAAAATTTTTCATATAGTTTTATGATTACCCGCGCCCGCAGTTTCACCCATGTAAAATAACTATATAATATAATGTTATGTGTAGTGGTATATTTCTTAAAACTGTATCTAAAACGGGCAGTTCGTTTCTGATATAAGAGTGAACAAATATTTTACAGATGCAATTTTATTATATATTTATTATTACATAATATGTATGTAGTCACTAACCAAATAAGTGCGAGTTCTTACCTACCATCTTTGTGCCTAAATGCAACAAGAAATAGCCCTTACGGAAATAGTAACTAAAGAGTACCTATACTATAATTGAACGGACAAACAAGCATACCGCGTATGCGATATCCCATCGAATGTATTTACCGAAAGTGGATTAAGTAATTCCTCTCATAATTTCGCGATATATACCGAACGTTAGCGAAATTCAAGACATTTCCAACTTCGTAATAGTGTCTACGACGAGATTGAAAGCGCCACTAACAAGGCTTTCAGCAACTTCCAACTTAGATGAGCCCATATTCTAAGCGCTATAGCTGAGTTGGCAAAGCACTATTTAGCTTGTTACACAACTGCGTACACTTACTAATAATTTACTAATAACTAACTTATATTTTGGCATATAATGCCCGGTTTGGTTCAGGCACTTTTTTTGCTTGTTAAGAGGGTAAGAAGTAGTCGAATCACGGTTATTAACTAAATATATCGACAGCGGCAGCAGGTTCACAATAATGTTGTGGGCAGTAAAAAGGTGCGCCTGAAATGCATAGTTGTATCCGCATATCTGCAAATGCGTTGCCCCCCTTCCTCGCCCCATCCATGGACCACCGGATGCTTACACACCGCACGAAACGCGACCGCACAGCTGTCACATTACGCCCGTATCGTGTAAGCGGTACCTTCCAGATCGTGTTGGCCCAATTCAGCTGCATGCATGGAGAGTGGCGCTGCCTCCAATAAATACTACTATAAAAAATATTAAACCAGCCAAAACCGTCACAACGATGATGATAATTGTGAAATAATTGGAGTTGGAGGAGAAAAGTTGACGGAATATCAATAAAGGGACCGAGCTGGGGGGAGGGAGGGACGTTTACGAAATGACGAACTGTTAAAATTCCACAAAGTCGTAACAGTTTCATAAGTCAATTCCATAATACCTGTGGGAAATTATCGTGGGGTCACTGATAGCTGCATGAAGGCAGATCGTTATATTACATTTTTTCTCGCTCTTTTATTTTAATGACTTTATTGAAGTTTTTTTTGCTCTAAGGGGAGCAGGCTTAAAGAAGTAACTAAGTACTAAATACTTAATGAAATTCGCCCATTATACGCCATATATTTTAAGTTTTAAGTATATTTCTGTTTCGTATTAAAAGAACTAATTGGCGTCGTTATATCTATAATTACGTGGCTATATTCTGTTTAAAGTTCTTAGTGTTTGAGACGAAATTGGTTGCGGGACTGCAGACTAACTGCTGGTGTCACTGCGTTCTTAAAATAAATTGAATACGAGTGGCTAATAATGAAAGTATTTTAGTTAATTATAATAACTATGGTAGTGATTCCTGGTCATGGTAACGTGTTATGTTTCAGTGGAATAAACATTATATCTTACTATGTAAAATGGACCTGATACACCCCTTGGCAAGAAGAAACGCAAGACAATAAAAGGTAGTGCCATGCTGCATTGCAGCTGAATTGGGCCGGCACGACCGGGGAGGTACTTCTATCAAATAGTACCGGCGTAAAATGACGGCTTTGCTGTCGCGTTTCGTGAGGTATGAGTAGCTAGTGGCCCATTGGGAAAATGGGTAAATAAGGTCCACTCAACTGCTTAATATGCGGATGTTAATGGGTGTCGTTAGTCACTAAATGTCTCGATTGCTTGTTTGTCCTCTTATGCCAAAAAAAATATCAAATTCGAGACAGTCGTTTTAAAGACACGAGCGTGTGTACATTCTCATTCACAAATCTCCACGGAGAACCCGGACCGGATTGGGTGACAGAAGTCGACCATCTTGGTACCTACATTGATAGAAGCCTACATACATACATTGTGAAACTTTCTAAATGCTTAATTTTATTATGAAATATACAGTATGTAACAGAACGAAAGGCAAAGAAAGATACCCATTAATGTTTAGACTATAAATATGATTATGGTACCTTGCATATAGAAATTAAGCATCTTTTTATGATAGTGAGAAAAAAGTAAAACATAAACCATTACTTTATTACATGCTGTATTATTTATTTACAATTTTATCAGTGTCAATGAATAAAATGACATAAATGTCAGATAATATGATAATGATATGAAGGTCAAGTTCAAGTAAAATGCGTCCTGCACGTCTCGTACTAGAGCCCGGCTGGTTATGAAAATGGTCTAGTACCCGCTCTTCCTCTCTCACGTGAAGTCGTTGAGGCCCTCCTAGGTTAACCGGCACCGGTGGGTTGTTATTTCGTAGACGGATAAACGCATTGACGATCACGCGTGCGTTGTTGTGTTGCCTTCGTGCAGGAAACCTCTCCGCGTACAGACGAAGAGCAGCATTCCCGTTACACAAACACTCTCCGTATACAAGGATCATATCCACAAGTTCCTCCGCAGAAAAGTTTAAAGGCATTATTGATATTTTTAAGTTGAAATTCTATTTAAATTTTATCTGACACATGAACGTCAGAACTGGACTTGATGTTTAAATTGAAAAAAGTTTTTTTAAGAAAATGTTTACAGAAAAAAGTCCAAAAGTGATTCAACCTATTTCAAACTCATAATGGTACCATGGTTACCAAGGTAACAAATCTAAGATGTCAAACAAAGAGATGTCAAAGCGAACTATCAATGTTGTTCAAAATACATGTAATAAATAATGATACAATAATAACATAAATAGTTCTTAAATGATTACTATTATTACAGAAACTGGTTGGTGTTCGGTATAGTAAGCACATGCGGTAGTGTTATGCGGTGGTAGTGCGGTCATAGTTGAAAATGCAGTACCTTATCTGATATGTGGATCGTTTTGATTATTTGTTTACGTTAATAAACTGACGTCTTACTGTTTCTACAGTATGTTACAAGAATCTTTATCCGACTGCAAATAAGAGGGACTAAAGTCATGTTGAAATTGTGCAAAAGCAACTAATAGTTAATAAAAAGTACGCTATTACAACATACTCCACTGTATCATCAACCAGGTATCAGCTTTGCCTTTCGTTCTGTTACATACGGTATAAATGAAACATGAAACAGACTTATTACCAAGGTAGAAATAAAATTTGACCTGGTCTCATGATGATCGACGCTATGCAATCTAATCTAGAAAAATAATTAGTTGAACTCCTCCAATCAAAAAGAGTAAAATCTTTCCCGCCGTTAAAAGCACAACCACTTTAGTTTTATTCAGCTCCTCGAAAAGAAAATCTACTCCTCTAAATTAAATTAACCCAACGTAAGAAAAAAATACGACGTTATAAAGGAAACATTTCAAGGAAGACAAACTTTATCTAGTGGAGAGAAAGGAGTTTAATTTTGTTGGATACATACATATGGCAGGGCGAGCGTCCCGGAAAAGCTCCGCAAGGTGCATTTTATTGAATTTTTGAGGGCAACACAACTCACTGCATTTAAGAGGGGTTAACGTTTAATTTTCTCGTGGAATGGCTAAATTGTAAGCGTTCAGGTGCTAGATAATACAAATTTGATCGAACTTTCCGTAGAATCTTCGTAATCTCTGAATAATTACTGAGCGAATCTTACTTTGGACCATTAAGTCTAATCTAGACAAGAGAAAATTGACATTAATTTGAATTTGATTTCATTTTTTCTAATACCGACAGAAAAATATACGTTTTATTATACATTATTATACTTGGTATATTTACCTACAAATATATTTTATCTTGTTTAACTCTGAATATAAAATTAAATTTAGCATTTTTCTTGTAAAATAACGAAATAAGCAATTAGGTAGCTAATTAAAATACTGAAATGCCTACTGACACCCGTATAAATATTAATTTCATTCCTTTTATATTTCAAAAGCTGTTATGTTTATGTAGCCTACACAGCTTGTAATATATAGATTGTGGTGTGTTGTTGTGTAGATTGATTATAGATAATGTGCAGACTTTGTCTCTCAAATAAAGTTACTCTATTCTATTATATTCAAGATTGCTGTCCTTCATCAAGTCACTGTCTAGTGGTTCCTTAAGGCGCTATAGGTCCCAATTGCGATCCGCCTAGTTAATTTTGCGTGGACGGCGCTCGAAAATAGAGACAATATTTAGATTAATATTATTTTATAAAATTAAACAGAAGCTTATTTAAAAAAGTGACTAAAATTTATTCGATTACTTATTGGGAATAGATAGGTGAAGGTTGCGATCGTTGGACCGGCTCTTTCATTGGACCACCTAATTTTTTCAAAAACTATGCATGTCACAAGGAGTTCAATACGTTAATAGGCAACATTACAGCACCCCTTGCCCCCTCACCAAACCTCAGTGCCCTCGTGATGCGCGGCAAGTATTAACGTATGCACTTGTGTCAGCGGTGATCGTGATATAAAATCGAGCTATCAACAAACCCATGTAAGTTGCATTGTATTTATTCAAGTTTGATGATTGTATTACGTCTGAATAGCAAATTTATCTGTGCTTACAGGGACTACGAAGTTTTTTACCTAGCTTTGCACGTTTTTTAATATCGCTTTCGTTATGTTGATATACCTAGTTGCTATCAATGGACCACAATGATGACGCCATTATTGGACCGGTACAATCAAAGAAACTTAGCGAATTGCTTATTTTCATTTAGTATAATTCTAAAAAAAGTTCTTGTCTGTGTGAATTTCGTATTGCAGTAGATACAAATACAAATTTTCTAAAGTACCTAAGTACCTTCAATTTTTTTTACATAATGATAAAAATATATAGATGGAATTATTATTGTACAATATTGAAAATGTAATGTCAAAGGTTATAAATAGATTTTTGTGTTGTGTATTTTATATTGCACGTACCTATAGATACCTACCTTTTTGTTATAATTGGATTATATTTGTATATTCCAGAATGTCAGCAGAGCTTCTCTGCCATAGAAAAAGAAAAGGAAATTTTATTCTTGGAATGAAGCTAGTATGAAATTTGTAGCAGAATTTTTAAGAAAAAAATCTATTGGATAACATGAAGCGAGTCGAATCTATGGCGTTTCAAAAGACTCATTAAAAAGAAGATTGAACGGGAAAAGCCAAAACGCTGCGGAAGAAGATCAGATAATAGGATCAGAAGGAGATTCACTGGAAGATTTAAAAACTGAAATAAGGGATTACATTGTTGAAATGAAGAATTCTTTGTTTGGTATTACTCCCAAACATATCAAGAGCCTTCCAATTTGCTAAAAAATATATGATTTATAAAAACTTTTCAATAAAAAAGTAATTTTTATTTTGTGTTTCATTTGAGTCACCTTCATTGGACCGTTAATACAAATGTTTCTAAGTCCAATGATGGCAACTTAGTGGTCCATTTAAGGCAAGGATGGTCCAAAGAAAGCAACTCCTCATTGAAGAGTTATTTTAGTATAGCTGTAAAACCTCTCAACTTTCATGGCCAATAATTTATATATCATTAATTTACACAAATAACAATAAATTCCAACAATTGGTTTTCATTTGTTGGTCATATTTCATGAAATATGATGTCCTAAAGTTAAGTGGTCCAATCATAGCAACCTTCCCTACATATTTTAGTTGTGGAAATAACTTTGATAGTTATTGAATAGTATGGATTTAAAAATTGATGGAAACGTCAAAAATAGTGTTTTTTCATTAAAGTTTACGATTTTTTTCTATCGAGGCAAAATTCTTTAATCGTGTACTCAGCACTATGCCGTATTTTGTTAACATTAACCACAGCTAAAAAAATATGATAATCAATAGTTTTTAAAGGTTACGTTTTGAATATACGTGAGCACAGATTGACAAATTTGGAGCCCATTTCGCCTTAATGAAGTATTTGGGGACTCACTTACATTTAGGATTAGATCGGGCTCTAAAGGCGATCTCTCACTACCGAACATCGTCTACTATATGTTGGGCAGCGACGAGTCCCAGGCGACAGTGGCCTCCATCTGAGAAGATGCATAAGGCATTTTCCCAGCGATAAAAAAATCTAGAGAGAGTTACTTTCTTTTAAAATGATTTCTAACAATTCATAAAATAAGTGAGATCTTAGCTGTCATTTAACGCTATATGAGGATAGTGCTATTTAAATTTGTGTTATAAATCATTACAAAATACTAGTAAGTCCCTTTATATTCTTTTCAGATGAAATTCGTAATGTTAAATATACATTACTCCAATTACAATTCTTGGAGTTATAAGTCGTAGTTATTTATTTTAATTTTGTTTAAATAAATCGTAATTAAGAATCCTCTGTATTTTTTGTAGAACTATGGCTATAGCTCTTCAAAATTAAACAAAAACCAATTTGTTTTTATTTGCAGCTATCATAATCACTTGTACAAAAATCGGCCTTCGCTATAAATGCATGAGATATTCTCTTTATAAAAAAGAGTTCCAAATTGTGGAACAAGTTGAATGACGTTTTTCTACGCTACGTACACCATCTCGATCTCTCACAAGGTTAATCCTTCGTTGTTTATCAGGGCTGTACAGCTCGTAACAGTTGCTTGAATCCATAATCTAGCAGGGAGAAAATCCGGCTTACCGAGGTTCTTATTATTTTCTCCTATTATTATTTTTCTTAGGAACACTAATCCTAGCCGATGTAAATTTAGTTTATATGCATAATAAATTGAGCTATATTCTTAGAGATAATAATAACAAGATACAAAAATATTTCCTTTAAGATTGTAATCTTCAAATTAGAGTTCTGTTGGCAAATTACTCGTTAAGCTTTTGTGAGAGCCGATCGGAGAGTTTGAAACTTGGCAAGGGTTAGTGAATAAAGCCGGCCAAGTTTTGCCAAGTTGTGCCAGCCCTGAGTTCGCTGGGGATTCATCCTTGGTGCTGTCCCCAGCACAACTTTAATTGCCTTAAACTACTTGAAAGGGGTGGTCAATTGATACAATTTGATACTATTTGCGAGCAAGTGCAAGTTCTCACAGCCGCGTTGTTACGTGCTCCAACTGTTTGTTTTATTCAAGCGGGGTGTACACAATCTTATTGTAAAGACATAGTCGTGTCATAAGTCCCCTGAATAAATTGTTTTGCTTATTAATTTACGTAGTCACGATATACAGTCACTACTCTGACTTCCTACGTTTATTTGGATAGGTGCAATGACATCTCATCATTATTTAGTCAGGAAAAGTATAAAATATATCTTCTAAAATAGCCACCTCAAATATTATGAAATGTAACTTAGAAGGATGTAACATACTACACTACAAAGTATATATTATGTATGTCGTAAAATTTCGATAGACTGTATCTGAAAACCTAGCGGTTCTCTCAAAAGCTTTTTACCCTACTGCGTTGAAGCAATAGGAGGGTTATTGAGTAAGTAGAAATACTCAGCAAGTAGTGCACTCTTGCGGAATAGTAGTAATAGTCTTTCCTTAAGCAAATGGTGCTAAGGTGGTATTGGAGCCCTTGTGGTTTGTAGGATGTTGTAAGGTAGCGGTCGCTTTAATTAGTAGAATATTTAACGTGAAATGAGTATTTTATAAGATATTTTATAAAACAGGTGATATTTTTTTTTAAAAGTTACGATATTCGTATAACTGTACCATGGGAAGCAATAACTGAATAGAAATCGCCTTAAAATAAAATATGACAAATATTATACTTAAAATATTACTTAGTGACTAACGAATCAGACTAACTAATTAATAGGTTTGATCGAAATCAAACCTATCAATTTCACTAA
>LUGF01004724.1:531099-541463 GCA_001625245.1 Calycopis cecrops
TTTACATATAAAAAAAAATATCATTATTTGAATCATACGCATATTCCCTATTACGGATTTACTTTTTACATTTTATGCATAGTTGAGAATACAGAGTAACTATAGCTTAGAGTGTGTGTGTGTGTATGTATATGAGTACTATTTGTACTGTTGTTTTAGTACAAATATTATCGCTTTTTTAAAATGGTTGTGATTTAAATCAAATAAGTTTACTGGGATGAAATGCTTGTTGAAATTATGTTGTGTTCGACATAATATGATCGAGTTTTTATAATAATTAGTATGCGTGATCAGCACATAGAAAAGATGGGTATGTCTGGTGCGCGTAGAAGGAGCACACAATCTCATGAACTGTTCAGTGAGCTCAATGCTGTCGATGGCTCCGTTACATACTTTACAATTAGCAAAGTTATACATATATAAACGCTAAAGCATAGCTGTAACATGCAGCCGTGTATATATATATATATATATAGGTACCATGTGTCGGCTATCCTAATAAACCCAAGCATTAAATTCTATATATGTAAAAGAAATGCTCAGTTCAGTTACTGAAAAATCGACAATTGTCAATCCATCAACTCGTAGACAAAATTACTGCACCGATCAGGCTCAAAAAATATTTCTTTAAGAGATGAAACAGAGATTGAAATGTGGTAAAGCCTCAGCTAGTACGATATAAATTAACATAAGCAAATATATTTTACCGCTCTTCAATTCTAGTTAAAAACAAATTTGTCACTGTACGGAGACAAAAGAAATGGCTCTTAAATTCATTACGAATTTCCCCGATAACACCTGATTCAATTACGGCTAAATAAGTTGTTCCGCGGCAGTCTGGTGAGGAATCGCAAAATTAAATTTTGTTTACACCGGGAACAAACGACGGCGCTCTGAGATTTATTAAAAAATAAATTTTTGCTTTATTAAAACTGTAAATTCATCAACATTATGTTATCATTAGAGACGATAAATAAAATGGGTGTTATGTATTGTAATGTAATAAAGCTAATGTGGGAAATGATAGTCGAAGATCTAGGCTAGTGGCGTGCTATGTCTGTGGACTGCCATAAGCTGATGATGAATGAAAACTGACGAAACTATGTGGATGTATATCCGGTCTTCCAGAAACTACATTTCCGACGTTTTAGTCCTAGTTACAGTTCCCAACAGCGAGTCATATTTCGTACGGTCCGATTCTGCCCATTTCCCAATCACCATTCAATGTCGATATTTTAAAACCTCGAATTAAAACTTTTCTGTAGTAAATAATATTATTATAAAAAAAAATTCTGTTTTATTAAGTAAATACGTTTTTAAAATGTAATTAGAAAGTTTTCAATGTGTTTAGAAGCAATATACATAAACGTTCCATAACGAATAATTTAAAGTTCCATTTACATTCCACTCCTTGCGAAGAAGACGAAAAAAAGCTTCCATCACCTATTCATTAAGTTCACGATTTTATGAAATCTAGGTCAGTGCTTTCCTAAGTTGGCGTTCAATGGTTCAATGGATTTACAAGCATTATAAAAGTTACGGAGAGTATTGGAGCAGTCGCCAGGTATCGACAATGCTTCTCGTTACCGCTCGTTATGCATGCCGTCTCCACTGCATGGATGCCTTGCATTTAAAAGACATGCGCGTGAATACGATGCGCTCCGATTAAACTTTTAATTTATTGTAAGAAAATGTTTATTAGATTTAAACTAATTATGAATTGCGTTATATAATATATTTATGCCTCGAGTATATATTATGATGACGATGTTACAAAATATATCATTTTGGTACAAAAAGTTTCATGTATTAAAAAAAAAACACTTCAAAACAAATATTAGTAACCATCCTTTTTCTGTTAGTCAATTTTGATACCTACATATTAACAATATGCAAACCCTCTTATAAATAAGATTCTCGAAACTCTCAATTCTGAAACGCACCCCGCGTTGGATGGAGTGAAACGTCATCGTTTTTGTACAATTGACTCGCTATGATCCCATTTAGCTTCAGGCAACCAATATTTGATGCCTTCTGCAATAAGCGGTGAGCGTATAATTCTAGAAATGGTATAATACGAACGAATGAGACCGCTTATTATCATCCCTGGGGGTGGTACTTTACCGCTCTAGATGGTTTATTCAGCGTCTCCCTTCTTAGCCGGCAGGCTTAATTAATCGGACTATTGATAAGATGCCTACAGAACTAAACTGCTGTAAAAAAAACTAACAGAGTAGAAAATATTTAAAACCTTTATTAAAAATAAAGATGCTATCGATACAATAAAGAAAACGAATAACTATATTAGTGCTTACTAAAAACGATGTAAATCGTGCATTCTTTGTTTGCGCATGTTTTATATCAATCTTTTGTCAGCAGTGGGATTTAGCAGCAAACAGGCCGCTATGCAGATGCTAACGCGTTGTTATCGGGCGTCGGGACCCCAGGGACTCTTCATTATGCGCACAGCGATTGTATTGAACCCTTCCGTCTCGCGGGTGAAGCTGTTTGCAAAGTTTACATGCGGTCTGCGAGTTTCGTGAAGTTCGCAGTGTGAAAAATTTCACACTTCTGAATTATTAACGGACATGAAGAGTTTTACAAGTTTTGATATACTTCTCCACTCTTTGGTAGTTCGTATAATACATAATGATATACCGTTGGGAATGAAGACGTTTACTTCAAATATCGTATGAAATGCGGTAATCTCGCTGACTCTTTATATTGAGTATTAAAATATATTTGATAGCCAGTACATTCAAGATTAATACAAATACAAAATACAAAATATTTTATTTCAAAAACTTGCTTACATTATATCACATCGTGTTTGGAATCTCCTTTAAGCAATACATTGCTTGTGGTAGGAGAGACCGCCCTTCCATATCTGGGTTCTTAATATAACTACTTAAGCAAGTTAAAAGACTTAACACATAAAAATAAAAGAACATTTGATGCAACGAATATAAATTAATGTTTATATTTTGATCGAGATGAGATTTGAATTAGGGTTTTGATTACTGATAATATTTGCGACTATTTTTTTTATTGTTATAAGCTTGCCTTTGGCCACTTCATGTGGATGGTAAGGACGTTATGACACTTCTAATTTCAAAATAATTTATTACCTAATCGAGCCAAATCCAAATATTGAAGATTGTGATGCTATGAAATAACATGGCTAATTATGACATGCAGAATTAAGTTGTATGATATAAGTAATTTGTTATTTAATTGTTCTAGAGTTTACTACAGAAGCTATCGACAATAGTCTGATGATGATGATGATAATGCAAACAGCATTATGGTGGAGAATTTATAGAGAACATTAGCATACACTTTATATCCTCCGTGGCTTTTCTGGGTAGCTCTGTATAAGAAACTAAACGCAAAAAGCTACATTAGCCTTAATTTCGCTTCAAATATAATTATTATTTCAGGTTTTAGTGCCTTCATTACGTAAGTAGGTGCGAGGTTTGTGCTAATTAATGGTTATGCACAGAAATACATTTTATAATTATGCTGGCTATTATCCGTAAATTCGCAGGCGTCTTCTAAACATTTTTACCGTTATTAAAATTCATATTGACTTTATTACGACGGAATTTGAGTCTTTGCATAGACGTTGAAGAGGCTATGCTATAAGAAGTAGCTCTTAAATTCGCTTGATGACCCTTTCTTTTTAATGGCGTCAGTGTTGTTTTGTCGCCAACGACGAAAACTATGATAAGAAAACATATGAATGTAAAGCAAAAAGTTACAAGTTTACTTAGACTTTTTGGGGATTAGCACTCCGTATTTTTATAAAATTGTTTGGTTGTTTTTTTTGTGACATTAGTTAAAAGTACCAAGAAACATACATTTCCTCTTTTAGTAGTAGGCACTTTTTCATTGCCACTTGTCTCACATAACCTTGGGGGAAAAGGTCCTCGAGTGGCGGCGCATCACCGGAAAGCTGGACGGTATTGGACGGCCTCCCATCCTATGAGCTGATGACCTGGTCAAGAATGCGAGGCGCCGCTGGATGTGAGCAGGTTGTGACGGTGACCTGTAACGATCTCTTGTTGAGGCGGTTGTCTACTTGACTTCCTTTGTTTGCTACTGATGATAATGTTTAATTATTTGATAGAATTAGCTAGAAGCTAGAATTTATAAATATAGTCTCAAGAGTTTGTACTATTTAGAATTTATTATTTTAAGTCAAGCCTTAAGTAATAATTATAATTTAACTTATTACAATTTACCTAATTGTATTTTAAGTCAAATCTTCGTTGTATATTTAATATACTTGTATAGTTTCTTACTAATTATGTTACTATTGGTGGCTATAAATACCAGTTTCACTTGTGTATTTTCGACAAATTGGTCTGCCACCTGGGTAAATATGTATTTTACTTCTATTGCCTAATTTTGAAAATATAGGTGTTTATATTACTGTCTTTTTTAAATATAAGAAAGCAAACGAGCAGTCGGAGCCAATTGACTACCGACGGCAATAGACATCCGCAAATACGCAGATGCGTTGCCCTCCTTCCTCCTCCCCCCTGTATGGGCCACCGGCTATTTGCACACCGCACGAAATGCGACAGCACAGGCCACAGCTATCACTACGCCGGTATCGTGTAAACTAGAGGTACCTCCCTGTAGTGCCAGCGTGGCACTGCCTCTTACTAATCTTATAAAATACTATAATTTAATATACATATATCTAATGTAGAGTTTATAAGCTGTAGAATGTAACGCTAAAGGCGTCATCAGCACCTCGCATTCAAACATAAATTATCCTCAAGTTAGTTGTTTGTTTTGGATCCGTTACGATCGCGTGCTATAAGCTAATCAGTTGCGATATCGCGGGCCGATCTTGCGGACGCGTTGCTCGCTTCGCTCTACAACTACTAATTGCTATCATCAAAACATAAAACATTTAGTTGTGCGCAAACAGATAGGGGTACAAATGTTTTCATAACAAATGAAATTTATGTCTCTGTTCTTTTTTCCAAACATCCGAATAAAATTTAAGACAAGAATAATAAAATCAAGCATAATAAAAAACTAGAGAGTCGCCAGAGAAACTGTCAAGTTTATTCAACTGACACATAAAACCTTTACACCCTTATTAATAAACATAGAATAACTTTATTCAAGCATTAGTAGACAAGCATAGTAATAAACTGTCATCTCTCAAATTCCATCCTTTCTATGTTTTTTCATATGGAATTTGACAGATGTCAGTTTATTACTAGTTAATGCTTGAAGAATGTTATTCTATGTTTATAAATAAGGACGTTAATGAGTAAAGTTTTTAATATTTAAAAGTATCATATTAATTTAATTAAATTATCAACTGTATTTCAATAATAAAATATATTACTTTTAATTTGAATATTTTTTTTCTTATTTTCTACTATAAACAAATTTTTCAGATTACAACCAAGTTTTTAGTGCATCTAGCGTTACTGGGAAACAATCTGTTAATGCTATTAATAATAATACAAGACAAAAATAAAAAAAATATATGTAAGCTTTTATTAAAAAAGAAAATATGGAGAAAGAACCAGCGAGCGTCAGACTTTCGTCATTTTATAAAGCTGAAAGTTTCTCTGCGCATGTCTCCAACACAGGTAAGAACTATCAGCGAATGTGGAGCGATCTTCTTGCTTATAATGGCTGAAGGCACCGCAGGGGCTTAGTCGGTAGGGGCAACCCAATTGCCGAGCCCGACACTGTACCTGGTTGAGCCACCCAGGTTCCTGGATAGCGTACGTAAAGGTATTCCCCTGGGTTACCAGGAAAAAAAGATGGTAGGCTACTATGTAGAGAAGTCATGGCCCATTAGGATACCTAAACAATGAATCCTGATACAAATATTATCTTTAAACTTCACGTCACTTTAAAAAGTCCAAATTACTATAATAATTTATATCCAAATACATCTGCAGGTAAATGATATTAAAGTGCTATAAGGATCTGGAATTCACGTATTTTACAAGGCGAGTTTAGCCATGAGACGTTTGACGCGTTTCGTATGTAAATATGGTCTCATACATACATACATGACGTTCGCAAAATATTCGAGCAGATCAAGAATATGTGGGCGCAAAGATTCCACATCAACATGATGCATTTGAAGTTCCACTTCTTCATATGATTATCATATTCACAGTACTCTTCCGTATAATAATTACGTATAACCTTAAAAACTTTACCAGGTGATCTAATAGAAAGTTGAATTGCTATTATCATCGAAAACAGTAATAATCAGCTGTTGATGATGTAAATAGCAACTAATATTTTAAAGAATCTTGTTTTTATTAACATTATAATTAACTAGCTGCACCCCGCGGTTTCACCCGCGATTTCGGTGCAGTGAAAAATAGAAAATCAACCCAAGGCATCCCATAGGAACATTTTTCGGGATAAAAACTATTCTATGTGTTCCAAGTTATCCTCTATGTGTGTGCCAAATTTCATAAAAATCGTTTTAGCAGTTTTTGCGTGACAAACATACAAACTTTCGCATTTATAATATTAGTAGAATTAGGATTAGGATTACGATTAGGATATTTCAATCTCCTCCGAAAAGGCTCAATCAATTATATAATGACATTTTCTCTGTGTAATGTATTCGGTAGGTTTGAGAATTTACAGTATGTTAGACCATGAAGTAAATTCAACTTTTTATTTTGATATTTTAGACTTATGTGAGTGAAACTGCGGGACCCATCATCCAGATAGCATTTTTTGATAAAAAATAAATGATTATATTGACTATTTGCACCCTGCAGTTTCTCCTACGTAAAACTAAATTTTAAGTGAAGCCAATTATTACATATTCCATATCCATCAAGCTCTTTCCGAGAAGATTATTTTACAGTTACGGTTTTATTATATCTAGATAAAAATTAAGAAAATTAAATTTAGAATAAATATCTTCCTAATATCGTTAATTCAGTCTATCTAGTCATCACCATGGGAGTCGTACTTGCCTTCCTAATTACCGTTACAGACGTTGTTATCTCTACAATGATACTGATAGAGCTCCTGGTTAAATTTCGATTACTGTGGATCAATTTGATAGAACTTTAAACTACGCGTAACATTTTATATTGCAATCTATTACGAATGTTTCTTAGTGTAATATAATGCCAATATATCAGGAATGAAGAGAGATCAGAGACATGCATATAGATCTGAGTTCAGACGTTCTCTGTAGCTCAAAATCACCTTCGCCGCGTTGTCGAGGTACTAGAGCTGCATACGACGCGTCCAGATGCGGCGTAGCGTTCGCCATTACGCGCGTGATTCGCTTGTGACTCGCGAGACTCTGGACTCGCGGCGTATTCGCCGCGTGTCGAGATACTCGGGCGCCCTTGGAGCGTCCAGACCTACGCGCTTGTTCGCGGCGAATGCACGTATTTTAATAGGAATGCAGCGCGAAATATTCGTTTTAATTATATTAAGAAATAATTAGGATTTTTTAAAGTTGTTCTTGATTTAATACACATGATGTCTAATATTTTTTTTTCCTATCCTACTGATATATCGATATTTTAAAAAAAAATATCAATATCGATATTAATATTATCCAAAATATCGTTACAATATACATATATCGATAGTTTATTGCAATTTTATAAAATTGTATTGCAATTCCGACATTTCTAGTCACTGCCTCCAAGCGTGGTTACGCGCGTGATTCGCTGTATCTGGACGCAGCACAAAAATGTTACGCGCGTAACCATACGCGCGTGATTCGCTCAATCTGGACGGGGTCTAAGTAAGTGGTGCGTACAAACTGAGTACTTGTGAAAAATAGTCGTAATATTTTGAATATTTAAATCGTATGATTACTATCATCATATCTATATCAGTGAATCTGGGTCCACTTCTGGACCTGAATCTTAAATGACCGACCCCGCTATCAGCATTTATCCCAGACCGGCTACGTTAGAAAAACAAAAATGTGGCTACAAAAATTTTATGAATTTTTTTTCGATGAGATTTCAAAGTACATCCCTTAGATTTCCTCATCCTCTTCCTTTTTCGCCCCTACTATTCAGTTACTATTTTATCGTGAAATATTAATCAGAGATAGTTTTTTCCTGAAAAAACTATCGCCGATGAAAGAAAAGTGAAACATGAAAGTAATTTCAAGCTTCTGAACATTTTTCTAGGTAGCGCCAAATTCAATAAGAAGTGTTTTCAAGGACAGCTAAAATAATTTTCCTTTATTTATAAGAAAATATTACGCATTATAAAATTCTATAATGGATAATATTCATAAATGATGACAGGCATTAAATTTGATGAACGCCGACAAATCAGGGACTCTTGACATTCAAATAACAGTCCTAAATGAATTTGGAAACGGTGTGCCTTTTATTTTTATTTTGATATTATATTATATTCATTTTGATAGGTTTAGTAGCTGAGATTTTGAGGATTCTTACGTATACGGATAATTATGAGTATGTAGGTACCTACTAGACTCTTAAGCGATTATAAGCTTAAATCGATTTTTGCCATAAGATTATGCACATAAAAACTGGTTCTGGCCTCATTTTAAAGAGCATCAACCGTTGATGTACAGAAAATTTGAAAGAAAAAAGTAAAATATTAAATAAATTGTTATCGGCAACTGTCATGTCATGTGAAGGAATTGTAACTTCTTTTAAAAGGTTCCGAAATTATTGAATAAACGCTAAAGTTTCAGTGGCCTAGTTTACATTAAATATATTATATATAATGAATAGGTTCCAAGAAGTAATGGATACTATTGGAGTGCCGTTCATCTTAATTATTATACGCTTAATATAATGTTTAATTATTAACATTTTTATGTTAATATTTATGTAACCACTGCCACCATTCCATTCAATACTTTGACAACGTAAAGTAATGAAATAATATGAAGATCTATGACAAATTATAAAACTCACCGTTTGCTAACATAATTTACAAACTAAACTAATATAATAACTAAGGCCGTTATTCAATATAAAGACTATCCTATTGTCAAAATTGGACCAAATTACACCTCTATGTTAAATTTCATCAAAATCTGTTCAGTGAATTCGATGTCGGTCTTATTACACTTTCGTTAAACACCTCACAAGTGTAATAAACGTTATTTACAGTATACAAGTTTTTCTGTTACATTTAGTAAGAGGTAGTGCCACGCTGCATGCTTGCATGCAGCCGAATTGGGCCGGCACGACCGGGGAGGTACTTCTCGCTTACACGAGACCGGCGTGAGGTGACAGCTGTGCTGTCGCGTTTCGTGCGGTGTGTAAGTAGCCGGTGGTCTACGGAGGTGGGAGGAGAAAGGGGGGCAGCGCATCTGTAGTCTATGCAGATGTCTATGGGCGTCGGTAGTCATGAAAATGGCTACAACTGCTCGTTTGCCCTCCTATACCATAAAAAAAAAAAAGGAAAAAGCATTTACACGGTATTTAGTTACAGCTAAACAAGTGTAATTTTGTAATTGCTACTATAATAGAAAGGGCTGTGGTACGCTTTCTTTAACTTTATAAGTGCTTAAATGCTTTAGGGAAAAATTAAATCTCACGGAGAAATTGCACAAAGCAACTTCAATAGTTTGACGTTTACGACAACGAGCGGTTTAAGAATGAATTACGCCATTTCCACTATTTTTATTTTTACAAACTTTCTGGTTTCAATTTGCAGCTATGCACGAGGTCCGACTTACACAATTTGCGCGTAGTCGATAACAATTTACTTAATTTTTTCTCCTCTTTATTTCTGCAATTTACGGTTGGAGGTCTTATATGCAGATGCCTAAGGATAAGTAGTCACACTAACTGCTCGTGTACCTCCTTATACTATAGAATAATTTTTGCAACGAAACAATCTACCTCAATGACTTTGAGATAATTTTGTTTGTCTTATAGAATACAGAGGATTGTAAAGTTAATAATGAAAAAGTTTTTAAAATAAATCTATTATGGGTTTAATGTTTTTTTTTAAATAAACAACGGCTTCGAAATTACGTTTAATTACGTACAATTATTTACCCAATATTTTTATTTTACTTGGAATATAGTTTTTTTATTAAATTTTTGTTTCTATGAAGTTTGTTAATTAGTATGCTAATAAAAATCTTTAGACTAGTTACGAATCATTCAAAACAATTGAACGCTGGAAACGGCAGAACTACACAGGTTGGAAAACGCTGGACACACGATAGATATCGTAGCCATCATTGAAAATCGGCCAGTGTGAGTCGAGCTCGCGCACGTAGGGTTCCTTATCATATTCTATAATAATAACATGATTTTTCATAGAGTTTGTATGAACAACAATGTAGTATTGGTGTTTTTTGAGCATATATATTTTTCTAGGCT
>LUGF01004724.1:541544-576317 GCA_001625245.1 Calycopis cecrops
AAATATGAAACGTATAAAGTGTGCACAACAAAGCGGGACACTTGTTTTAATGTAGGATAGGGTACATTCATACGTCAAATAGGTACTAAAAGAATTTTTGAAAAATTCAAAAGCTTTGAGGAGATATGAGGGTCCAAAATTTTATTCACTTTGGCTTAAAGCTTAATGTACGAGTAGAGGTCAAGTCAGTTAACTAAGCAATCAGCTGTTATTTATTATGCCTACGTTACATTACCTATTTAAGGTCAGCCGCTTTTAAGAGGTTGCGCTGTTATAGCTGTATCTTTTTCATTTTTAGATATATTATTATGTTCTTTCTTTTTGTATTTGAATACTACTAATGTAATCTACCCCACATTAAGACAGGTGTCCTGTTTTCTTCCCCCTCGACGGATCTCCACCTTGTCGTGGTGAGTGAGCTTAGTAACCATGGCTTGGACAACCACGGTGAAGCCCAGAGCGATCCCAGGTATTCCCCTGCGTTACCAAAAAAAAGTGTCCTGTTTTCTTGGACACCTGTATATCGGAAAAATATTACCGACCTATAACTGTTTATTGTTTATAAAGGGCATTCATCGCTTTGAAAACACCATGTTATATTAAAAATACCAGAGACCTCAGACTAAGCTCATTTTTAATCGAATTTGTTCGTAAAATACCGACATATTTTACGTTGTAAAATTACCTACGCACTGTAAATGCCGAACGATTTAATATTTTAAAGGTAAAGCCATAAATAAGTATTTACGATATATAAAAGCAATAATCTGATAAAATTACTAATTATGTGGCTAGTGATTAAGTCAAGAACTAAGAATTGAAAAGTGTTTGATTTGAATTAACTATTATATATAGGTATTAGAGATTAGCAGTTACTCATTTGCTTTTGTTCAATTGAAAGTCACTCAATTTTTTGGCCCTGTATTTATTTTCAATTGACATGGTTTATGGTCTATATGACTATGTAGAAAGTTATTAATTTTAATTTTTATTAGAAGAACATTGTAGGTAGGTACTAATGGCATTTCTATTGCAGTGGTTAACAACTGATTGACTGATTATATCAATGCGACGTAGCTAAAAGCTAAGACTATTTTAGCCCTTTTAAGAAATAAAAATATTGAATGCACAATATACACACAATATACATTAATACTTTACTAGTTCTAACTTGTTCCAGCATGTCTCTCTCCCTAAATCAAATCTAAGAACCCTTTAGCTGACCGCTCGCAAGACTTGATAAATAAGTTCCAGCGATGGACTCAAGTCGAGTTCGTAACGAAGAGATAACCGTAGTATGCAACTTAAAATAATACTTGAGCACGTAAAGGGACGATGGTAAAGAAAATACACAACAATAAAGCACATAAAATTAAATAATTACCACTAGAAGGCTTCCGATTATTTCATTACATTTAGCGGGATTGCACCATAAATAGAACTAGAATTTTCGTATGTATAATGTATATGTTAGTTTGTCTTCTTAAAGCAATTAGACTGAATGAATTTAAAAGCGCTCTTAAAAAAAAAAAATTTTTTTAATCTCCTATTCTTTTAGTCTTTTATTTAATATCATTTAAATAACATTATCACCATATGCTTTCAAAATACTGTCTTTTTCGCTGCTTTTTGTTGTCAATAATTTAAACAGTCAATTAAAATTCAATATAAATTATAGGCATTAAGAGAAGTGTAAAAATGTCGTGTTTCCTAGAAACGATTTTATCTTATGTTTCGTAAATTATGAGAGCATCACACGAAGCAGTCGTGGCCGAGCGGTTAAGGCGTCTGACTAGAAATCAGATTCCCTCTGGGAGCGTAGGTTCGAATCCTACCGACTGCGGAACTTTTATGTTCGAACAAATAAACAATTAATTATTGTCTTTTCATTATTACATATTATATCATTATCGTCGAAACAAAGTATATAGACCATATTGTAACACAATTACTTTGAACTACGCAAAGGATTCGGAGGAGCGCGGCAGATGGAATAGATTCATGGTATGTTAATATATACTTTGTTTAAAAAATTGAGAAAAAATTGAGATTTTTTTGTGTACGTATAGTAATTACCTCATATTGACATTGTTATCTACATTTATAACTAGACTCGAGGGAAGGCGGAGCAGTTAGCTATTTAAGGTAAAAATATGTAATTTTGTTTTCTTATCATAAGATCCATGGATGATCATTTATCATAATGCGATTAGCAGTAGTTCAGCATATCAAGCCCAGCGCATCTCTCTCACTCTCTATAAAGACTTCGGTCCTAAGAGAGTCCTTAAAGAGAGGTGTCCTTATTTCAGAAGTAGATACAGGTTATTATCGCTTTGTTATGTAAATAAAAAAATAAATGAAACAAAGCTATATAATAAAAATAATAGCAACAATGAGTTTAAAACGTAATTACAATAAAACCAGTTTAACAAGTACAGCGATATGTACACACCTGTACAAATAAATCGTATTGTTATTTCGAGTAATTATATTCTTTAATCAGATTTTATTTATACATGGCACATGCTATTAGTATTGTATCTTAATTTGATTTGTATAGATTTAATAGTTCTGGTATTGTATGGAGCATAAACTAGAAGGGTGTAACATGACCAGTGGATTCAACAGTTGCCTAGGGGTGGTATACTTCAATATCTACCCATTTCATCCCCATGAACATACGATTAACAATTTTCCCGGATTCAGCTGAATATTTGATTCCTTCAGATATATTAACCATACAATATAAATGTTAAATCTCCGCTCGAGATTTTTGATGCATACTAGCTGTGAGCTAAATATGAAATAACATTGAGATGACTTTTTTAACAAAGTTATTGTAATTGATCAATAATTGATCATCGATTCACGATGACAGTATTCAAAAGAATATATACATTCTGAAATGTTATTGAAACCTTTTAATAGTTTTAATGTAATATAAAAAAGTTCCGCAGTCGGTAGGATTCGAACCTACGCTCCCAGAGGGAATCTGATTTCTAGTCAGACGCCTTAACCGCTCGGCCACGACTGCTATATACTTCTTGCTTAATTTAAAAACTTTATGAAGGTGGAAGTAGGCTTGTCGGCAAATTTCGCATATTGTATGCCTTTCTAATTGTAAATGTTGTGTAACAACAATTTTGGTATGTATGCACGACGACGGAGTGAGAGGTACATAACCTCTCACTCACGATACCGGCGTAAAGTGAGAGCTGTGCTATAGCGTATCGTTCGGTACTGAGTTTCCGGTGGTCTGTGGTGGCTATAAATTATATGCGGATATTTATGAGCGACAGTAGCCGTCAAAAGGCTATGACTACTTATTTGCTCCCATAAATAAAACATAAATAAAAAAAATGCAGTTCGGTATACAATTCGTTTCAAAGTGAATAAAATATGATGATACAAAAATTATTACTCTGTAAAAAATAGAATAAGTAATGCATAGATATAAAATAAATTTAATATATAATTATGAAGGTCATCAATTAAGAATAACTAGAAAGTAGTAAATGCTAGTTTCTTCTATCTAAATATCGGTAAACTTAACTTGTAGATAGAGCTTCATGAAGCATATTTGTGATTACTGTCTTTGTAGGCACACAAAAACATTATTACGTTGTCATAATACTTATATAAAGAAGAGAGACTTTTTGTCTGTTTGTATCAATAGGCTCCAAAACTATTGGATTAATTTCAACCATTCTTTCTCGACTAGAAAGGTACATTATGAGGAATGTGCATAGGTATGTTATATAGGCTTAATCATGATGTCAAAAGCGGGCACAGGTTGGAGATTAACTTATATTTTGGCGATTAAGAGACAAAAAAAATCTGCATTAGTCAAAAGTGAAATAAAGATAGTGATAATTGTTATATATGCAATATTTAATTATATTAATAGCTATTTTTCATATATGTTACAATAAATGAATGTGCTGTAATGATCATGGGTAAATTAAGGTAGTAGATATCCTGAAGTTATAAAGATATAATCCATTCAAATGGTTCTATTGCCATGAGTCAAATTCTCGTTGTATTTATTTTTTTAAGTCTTTAACATCTGTTTCATATTCTTATGCTCGGCAAGTACACCCTACTTTGATTTTCCAACACTTTGTGGTTAAGAAAGTAGCTTAATTCACTTTACATATATTTATGAGCAGTGCGTAGAGGTCTTGGGTGGAATGCATTTAGAATTTTACCCACGACCTCTCACACACAGTATACGACCAAAAAACCAAAACAGGGCACATGTGCACCCCACTCCCGGTCCAGGTCAAGGTCGGTAACGCGGCAAGAATAAAGAGGATGTGTTTAGTTAAATAAGTAACACAGTAATTCACCTGAACTTTATTTGTATCTGACCCACGTTTATTTCAGGTAAGCGTCTGGTTACTTTGTAAAAACGTGTCTTGAACCTTTCATGATATATACACGATTTTTTTGTTTATGACTCAAATCAAATCAAATCAAAATATTTTTATTCAAAATAGAATTTAAAAATTGCTTTTTGAATGTCAAAAATTTCATTTACCACCGGTTCAACCCTAGCCCTGTCCTGAGAAGAACCGGCGAAACAAACTCAGCGGGCCTCATTAATTTCTTCATTATACATTCTCAATTATATACAAAAAAAATATAATTTACATTTATTTTTGTAAAGAAGTAGCCTGGGAGGAGGGTACTATTCTATATATTATTATCTGTAATAAAATCTATTACTTTGTAATATCCCTTACCACACAAGCGTTCCTTAACTACTTTTTTTAATTTGTTGATTGAGACTTTTTGAACGCTTTCTGGGATCTTATTGTAGAGGTGTATACATTGACCCATAAAGGATAGATAGATGTCCAGATCCTTCCTTTTATCTAAACTTAAGTCTTTATAAGCAGATAACCCCAACATTTGATGGTTGAACTTGATTCATAAATATTATACAGGGTTACTTTTTGGTCACCGGCCAAATTTTAAAATAAGGAAGTAAACATCATTCCAAGGGTGTGTATTTAATTTTACCGTCTAATTGTAACACTTTATTAAATAAAATGGTCCTTAAAAATACATCGATCGTTGTTCTTACGCGAAATGTAACGACTTCAGGGTCAGTGACGCCGGCCGAGCGGCACTCGCAAGTCAGATGCCACGTGGTGACCAAGAAATATGTTTATAACATGGGACAAAGTAATTTTATCTAATTATTATTTATTCTTTTTTATTTCATAAATCGAATGTATAATGGATTCTGAACCAAACCCAAAAATTCGGCCGGTGACCAAAAAGTAGCCCTGTATATCGAGTAACAATTCTAAATTTCAATGAGTTAATATTTATTTTACTTCTGTTGTTTAAATATCTGTGTACTTTTATCTGACATAATTTTACATTTTTGTCGGATTTATTTTAAACGTTCCTGATCCCTAATAATCACTAACAATATGCCCTAAATCCGGTTGATTAATTTGCATTAAGACTGAAAGTGTAATTCATTATTATTTCTTTTATTATTTAGGTCACAAGTAGAATAACACGATTAAAAATCTCAGCTACTAGTACTACTAGGAAATGCCGTGCAAATGTATTTGTGAATATAATTTTCGTATATTTACTAACTAAATTTTGAACTATAATTATAATACAACAATCATAATTAAATACATTAAATAGATTTACGTAACTTTAATTAATACAAAGTTGGAATAGCAAATCTTTAATAGCAGTTTCGGAACTAAAAGGACAGCGGTTATTCTTATGTAATCCCGGTCCTTAATCTTAAGTAGTTTAACTTAAACTGAACAATAATAGATACAAATAGTAAATAACAGAGGATGGGGCCATTAAAACGTGAAGTATTTTTGCTAACTTTAACAAGATTATGTCGAGGAAAAGCGTTGTTGCCGCATTACAGTGAAATTGAACAAGTTATATTGGTATCAACTGTGTGATGGCTATGATAATGTTTCGAATCGTAACGCAAACGTATGAAAAGCGAAAGGCAATGAGCTGGTCACGCACTCAGAAGAACAGGTGGCAGATGGGCCAGAAGGTTCTAGACTGGAGGCCGAGTATGATATAATAATTTAACGTTATTAAATAATGTTTTATTATAATTATTTCCTATAATTTATTTACGCGTAAGTAATAGATAGAATGGTTGATAAATTATTGATAACTTTACTGACAATATACAAATGTATATTATGTAATCATTATACAATATGTAATTATCAGCTATCAAGCTTATTTTGTAAGTTTCAGACAATGGTAACTGAAAATATTTACCTCGCGTTTGAATTTCAATGAATTGTACACTAAATATGTTGGTATTTTACTTTATTATATAGGTTTTAATGAATTCCAATGAATTAAAACATTAAATACATACGCATTTAATTAATTGAATTTCAATAAAACCCTTTTAAAAGTAATCGGCAAAGAATGATGCTTGAGGATCACATTAATATAACTAAACCAAACAAAATGTGGACAGTCTTGAACGATAATTTTTTCTAAGGCACTATTTAACGAATTCGTTTACTTTGAATACATTTGTAATAGCATTAGATAAATATGTATAGCTGTTCTATACACACAGAATAGTTGGAATTGTATAATTCATATTGTATTATTGACATTATTAAGAGTTATTATTTATTAGTTATGTTGCAGGTCAAATTATAACAAAACTTATGTATTATCTCTGTATTTAAACAAATAATTTATAAAAATAATAATAATAATAATATAATAATAAATAAATATAAAATACTCACAATGTACGCGTGTACTCGTTCCACGCTACCTGTATCGCTTATCGAACCAATTACTTACGATTTATCAGGCTACGCACATTTAGTGCCCACACACTAAGCACACTTTGATTCTGGCTTACTTGGTCGGCCTATTTACTTTATTTATGACACCCGTTAAACAGTTTAGGGGCGTTACGCACTTTATTACAGTTTTAACCTTCTCAACTAATAGCTACGGGATTACACTTCAATGAGTTGTTTCGGAGAGCGCTTAAGGATCACAACTTTGATTAAACTCAACCGGAACAACTTAAGTATTGCGTAATTTGATTCATGTTTATCGTGAACTTCCAAATTAAACACGCATTAATCCTGTAATCCTGGTTTATGGTTTTCTGGAGGGTTTTTTTACAATGCTTTAAGTGCTCAATTAAGGGATTCTTCGAGCTCAAGTACTATGTTTAAGAAATAAAGACCTTTGCGCTAAAAAGCTTGTTCCATGTTGATGTGCGATGAATATATATTATTTGCGCTTTTGTAATGAAATCTGTGATGTCTTGTAATTCATAAACATAATTTAATACCTATGTTGTTTTTTATGTATAAGAAATAAACAAATTTTAAATAGTTATAACAATAATTAAACTGTTTGGATATTTTAGCTTTGTATTTTATCTTATTAATACAGTTACCGACTTTACAAAGTTTATGCGTTATTTAATTTTTTGTTCTGCATTATTTTAATAGTATAGAGGGCCAAACGAGCAGTAATTCTCATGACTACCGACATCCATAAATATTCGTATAAGGCTTTTCCGCCTTCTTCCTGCTGCTTCTATGGGCCACTAGATAATTACAAACCTCACGAAAGAGCACAGGTATCGCGGTTCGTGCAGTACGTACCGTGTAGCACATATAGTGTGAGGCACTATACGCTGATTCAGTGTGAGGAGAGTTAGCTCCCCAGTCGTGCTGCCCAATACGGCTGCAATACAACGTGGCACTACCTCTTATCTACAAATAAAAATTGAAATCATGATTCTTTTCTTATAAAAATAATTGTTCTTATTTTATTTATACGCAATGGCATATAAATATGTCGATACACTGCGGTCGAAACTTGACCATCACGTTTGAACAATAGTGTGTGTTGATCATAAACTAACGGACGAATTGCAACTACGCGTGGACATGCACAGAGTTGATGAAGCAGTGTAACGTTGCGTGGGCAATTCAGCCCATAAATTGTGAACTAATCCCGCGCCCAGATCATGTACTCATGAAATACGACCACGCTAAACTGGAAGTACTAATTGTAAGTTTGATATAATTAATTTTGTCGTATCATAATTTGATGCGCGTGTAGGACGCACAATTACAAGCCCCCTTTGAACATTATCTACACCTGGCAAGCGCATAAACGAGGGTTTGGAGTCGCGCTACGCCCATACGTGCTGTGTGTCATTTACCCGGGAAAATTAATTATTTATTCAAGAGTGGATGAAAATCAATCATGATGAAATGTAGTACCACGCTGCATGCATGCAGCCGAATTGGGCCGGCACGATCGCGGAAGTACCTTTCGCTTACACGATACCGGTGTAAAGTGCCAGTTGTGTGTGTAAGCAGGCCATGGTGGTGGGAGGAGGAAGGAGGACAACGCTTCTGTGTAACCGCTATGCGGATACCTACTCCTTGTTTAAGCAATAATATTAATGGTATCACCAGCAACGCGCTTCTCGCTTACATAATATTGACCAACGAACACAGACGGAGTGTGAAGTTTGAGAGAAGTAGATGGAAGGCAACTCATCAGAACCTGAACCTGAAACAAATGCTAGCTTTATAAAGTCATCCTCCATTTATAATGTCATGTCATGTCATGTGAGACTCCATTTATAAAGTCATCTTAGCCGAATATTGGCTACGGTGGCTTCAATAGGAACGAGCCATCTACGCGGGACATATTATAGTGCACAAGTGGTTGTACAGACACAAGTGCACTCTCTGTTCACTCATTCCCCAATTTATATGGGACGGCAGTCCGGCACAACCGGAGAGAAATCAGGCGCAGGAGTCGAGACGTTTTGACTCCGGGTTGTTTTTAGAAATTGAAAAATCCCAACAAAACTTTTTAGTCCAACCCAGGATTCGAACTGGGATCATGACGACTTTGGCTGAAACCTTATAATTAAACCACGAGGCAAACAAAGTACTCAGACTCCATTTACTCGTGTATCATCCAATAAAAAGAACATGATTAAAAAATAACTCGAAATTGAGACGTTTACTTGGCATTTTCGCTTGTATCGCTGTATTATTCCATGAATTATGGAGCAGTTACGGTGAGATGAGATTCGCTCTAAAGGCAGACGGCAAATTTCAATCTGAGGCCGGATATATCGCTGCCGGAGGAGCCCTGGCCGACATTGCCCGGTTTGTTCCGGTTATTGGTTTAGACGGTTAACACGAAACTACGTTATGGTAGACTATAGACAGTGTCAAATAGTTTAGGCTTACCGATGTAAATAAACTTTAGTTATTTTGTGAAATATCAGCAACAACCTTGCTGTTTAGATACATTTTTATACAATATTTGAGCTGGATTTTTTTAATTTTATTAACTTTAATATAGTTTAATTATTTTCATAATACCTACAAAATGTAATTTCCTAAAAAGAAACGTAACATATTAGCATGGATTTGCTTGGCCAGAAACAAATGTTTTTTGATGATATAGTTTTTCATCGTCCTTGTAGGTAAGAACAAAATAGATGAATATATAAAAGGTTTTATTATCTGTTTTGTGATAATATATTGATGCATGTTTAATGTAATCGAACAGTTGAGTCACATTATATTTTGATTCCTATTCATAGTCAGAGGACATGCATTTTGCTCATTTACCATTTTTCTTTGTTACTTTGATTTTTCGTCATTATGATACCTTGATCACCCGGACACTTAATATGACGTGCGTACTGCAACTGGTACCTATACTTGTAACCGAGATGATAGCCTGATTTAGCTAAATAAAATACAATAACAACAACACTTAAAACAAATTACTTTCAGTTTGTCATTTTTACAACAGGCAATCGGTTTTTGACAATGACAAAGTTTCTTAATTTAATCCTTTTATCGTTGATTTTGGGTTAAACAGATTTGCTTTTATTTGGCGTCTAAACAGGATTAAGTAAATACAATAATAATAAATAGCCCTGCAATAGTGTAGCAGTCGTGGCCGAGTGGTTAAGGCGTCTGACTCGAAATCAGATTCCCTTTGGGAGCGTAGGTTCGAATCCTACCGGCTGCGAATAATTTTATATCAATACCACTGTAGTCTCTTAAAATATTATTTTGACTGAGCGAAGTAGCTAAGTTATGTCGTACAGATCTAGTGAAACTACACCCACTTCTACGCAAAAGCTCCCTAATAATCGCATTTCATCATAAAATTATCTGTATTGTATTGTCATAAGTATTCAACTAGTAAATTTAGGTCATTTATTTGCGTGGATATCTATGAGGTTATCACCATATCGTTATTATACTATTGTCAGAAGCATAATATTAATATTATAATTAATGTCAATTTTTATTCTAAGAGGTCCAGATTTGTAAAACATTATTTTACAAGACTTGCTTTTTAACTGGGAAATTGTTGTCAAGATAAGTTAGATAAAATTGTGATATAGGTACATGTTATAATTGTATAATAATTATCTTTCAAGAGATACATTATAACATAGCATTACATTTCATACATAGACAATAATCAAAATTATAAGGGGCCAAAAAGTAGTCGGGACGGACGCCACAATCCATATAAGTAAGGCAGACTTATTGTACTACCGTCTCCGCCAATGAGCCACAGGAAACTAATAAACCACTCACTTTGCGGCTGTATCAAGCGAGCTATTTGTGCTCCTCGGTTGTTCCTGCCAATTCAGCTGCAGTGAACCTCAGTACTCCTACAGTGCTACATACAAGCTACATACAATAGTAAAGCACTTTGATTGATTAAATAACAAAATGTATTATTTTTGATTTATAACACGTGACGCGAAATTCATAACCAAGAATGTAATATTTTAAATTTCTTCTATCATATATCTAAGTTATTGTTAACGTCTGAAAAAATGCGGGGCCTTTCAAGCCTTGTAAGATTTAATGAGACTCGTGCTCGCTTGTTATAAGAAATATATTTTTGATGACATTGTTTAAACGTTGCGAGGGCTGGCTATTATAATCCATGTGACGGTCGGGACTTGAAAAATGGTTTAGTTTTATTTATTTATTATAGAAATACACCAAGAATGGTGTGCATATTCGTAAGAAATAGTTTTGGTGACACAGTGGAAAAACTAGCAGATATATTAATTGATTCACGGAAATGCGCTAACGCGTTCCTGTGGCCCCACCCTACAGCGGACGAGGAGGAATACCGTTAGGTTGTAGTTGGTTTTGGGAGCTGTTTGGGGGCTCCCTTGTCCCACAATCCACGTACCCTTTAGGAAAGCCCCTGTATATGGGTATGTCTAGACGCCAGCGATAAAAAACATAAGCTATTTATATTGATGATCAATTGCTACAGATGCTTATAGAATAAAAAAAGTTTTGATACACACAACACTGAGATCCTCTTCCTGACTTCGTGATTCTTACTGAGTAAATTCTACTTTCAGCTTCATCGCTTTCAGTGTTTTGAAAAAAAAGGCATTAGAACTTGGAGCAGATTTATTATTTTCTTATAAATTTAATGAATTTATGAAGCGATTATACCGTTTATACCTTCTTGAGAATTATCGTTATTATCAAACCTAATCCGTCTACGGGCTGTATCTATTATGGATTAAGGATATTCGATCGTGAATTTTATTGGTCATAAAACTTATTAATGGTTTTATAGTTGCAGAAGAAAATAACAAAAAAAAAATGTTTAAAAAGCCTAACATTTTTAATATAATGCGTTAGCATCAGCTCTGGGTGAGGTCGGTGGTGAGTGGAACGTCACTACCATTGGAGAGTTGCCCCAGAGCTGTCACTCATCAGACCACCTCGACCGCTAGTCGATTCTCTAATGAACCGATGCCACCTACTACAGATGAGTTGTCCACCACCGTCGTATAATCCCACCAACATCTGTAAAGTACACTTTTACGATAAGAAAAGAAGAGCCAATTGAAACAAGATGGCTGCTATTTGTGTAATAATAGCTGCCAATTTTGATGACCATATCAGTTTTGGTTTTCATTCATTTTAGAACGATTATCATGTCCGGTTAACGATTGTTTGTCAAATTAACCGGTCAAAACTTTGAAGTTTGTCAAATATGCACAATTATACACACAAAAGTAAATTATTAAAAAATTAACAAAATATAATTTTAATGTTAACGTTATCATTTACAGGAACGCTTTAGTTTGTCTTTTTTATATGATGCCGTCTGCTATCGTTATTATTTTATTTTTTTTGTTAATCAAGAATTCATACATTTATCAAATAAATTCTACATTCTACGGACGAGTTATTGATGTTGGACATTGTTTGTGTCAATGTAAACAACATTGACACAAACAATGTCAAACATAGTAAGTTGTTTGTTTAAGTTCATATTGCCAATGTCTATTCTCTAAGCCGAGCGTTGGTCAAACCTCAGCAATGTGCTTTAATTGCTATGCGAGTCAAATAATTCAACAGAGCTGTGACCGTTACCAAAGAGTGTGTAACTTTTTTCCAACCTTTTTACAATTTTACCATTTCCTTTGGGTCCCATATAATATACTTCAGGAAATTTTATTTCGCGTATGTTATTTATTGGGTAGACATGAGTAGCTAGACCATGTGACGAGTAAGTAGACGAAGAAGAGACTAGTAAGTAATAGTGGTAGCTAATAAAATCTACTTCACCTTATAGTTGCTTTGTCGTACTTAACAATATCCTCTCTCACATACATGGTTAAGACACGAATTAATATACTATTTTGGGAGTATAAAATAGAATATAAAAATCATACCAATTTATATGCCTTAAATATTTTCGGGAAGAAGCAAATTAGTTTAGGCAATCTGAGCAGTTTATTACTAAGGCACTATTAAATGCGGACCATACAGCAGTCGTGGCCGAGTGGTTAAGGCGTCTGACTCGAAATCAGATTCCCTCTGGGAGCGTAGGTTCGAATCCTACCGGCTGCGAATATTTTATGATAATTACTGTATAAAACTGAAGTAAACATTGTGGTCTAAGCTCTGAAACAAAAAATTGAAGAAACAAAAATAGAACCCTATTCAAATTTAATTTTAGATCCTGCTAATTGTTAAACTTACTTCTTAAAAATAAATTTTAAATTAAATCATGGAGCAAAAAGTATAACAGAAAAAGAAAAAAGGAGCTGATGATGGTAACGACGAACGTGTAAAGGATAAAACTTGTAGTACGAGCGCAAAACTTAACTCGTTGAAAGTGTTACGAGAAAGTTGACTCACGTGGATGCTGATTAAAATCGATTTGACCTACAATGAGAACGCTCCGCGTCCAGTCACCGACGATTGTTTTCAATATAGATGAGCCAACCAGCACTCGGAGTCTTTACTATGTCTACCAACGCCGACAAACATCCTCATGATTGTAAGGAAAATGTCTCGTCCTACATTCCTCGTCTTCTTAAAGCGCTGGAGACTTACTCAAAGCACAGCCGTCACTTTGCTGCGGCATTATGTAAGTTTTAGAGGGACAATGGAAAATGAATGAAAATCGATCATGTAGTTTATGAGATATGGAGCATAATTTACATACATATATTATGTAGTTCAATAAATACAAAATAAATGCATAAGCCCACAAATATAAGTTTGCTAAATTTTATTTTGTTTTCTGAACTCTAAAAATGAAGTACTTTTTACTTGAATAGAATTACTTTATGTCACATCTTCAATGTGGACCATGGCCACTAAATCATGATCTAATGATGGGAATCCACAAGAATTTTATGTTATTTCATAAACTTTCTGATATTATTGGAACATTGTCATCTGGTAACTATCATAACACGCCTCTGACCTTATGAAGGCAAGGAATTAGTTTTTAACATTACATTTATTTTAGACTGTTTGAATTGTCTTTTTAAACTTTTTACAGTAGATAATACCCAAAAAGGTTATATACCCAAAAAAATACACGACTTTCAACAACAACTTATTCCAGAAAAAAAATTACCTACTCCTACCCAAACTATATACATCCTGTATATAATTTGGGGATTAAATAATAAATCATAATTTCCGTAGCGTTTTTTTCACACGTTAGGTTACTTTGTCAAAGTTTTTATACTGATTTGTAACGTTTTCATAAATATTCTATCCCTTTTTAGGGTTCCGTATCTCAAAGAGAAGAAACGGAACCCTTATAGGATCGCTTTGTTGTCCGTCTGTCTGTACGTCTGTCAAGACCTTTTTCTCTAAAACGCGTGAAGGGATTAAGCTGAAGCTGCTTTTGTCAAAAACGGAGGTTAGTTACGTCTTGATGCCTTGAAAAAATCACACTTCTAAGTTAACGCAATAAAAAGTTATAGCCAATTATGCACAAATTTTGTATGAAAACATACTTAGTCGAAAACCAAAAAATTATCGGGTACTTTCCGTTGACCTGGAGTTGTGAAATTTGGCAAGAAGTAAGAACTTATAGCACATACATAAGAATAAATCTGAAAACTAGTAAATTATATGTAGATCGTTGGAAAAATCATTATCAACTTATAACTGTAACTCGTTGCCTGCTAAAAGTGTATGAAAAACCGCTTATATACGTTTATCATCTTAAAAGGCAGGCGTAAAGTTACAATAATTGAAAACCATGCATTACGTTTGGATTACGGAACCCTCGGTTTGCGAGTCGGACTCGCACTTGACGGGTTTTTTCATTTAAATAATGTGGGATTCCCCTGGAAAAATATTTGTTAAAAACAGTTTATTACTTGCTGAGCCTATGTAATGCAAAGAAACAATCAAATCTTACCCCCTCCTCGTAATCTTTACGGTGAAAGTAGAAGTAGTATTTATACTTGTTTTTTTTAACTTATAAAATTAAAGTGTAATTGAGAACTACATACATCCGTGGCAGTTGTGGCCGAGCGGTTAAGGCGTCTGACTAGAAATCAGATTCCCTCTGGGAGCGTAGGCTCGAATCCTACCGACTGCGGAATATTTTTTTTATCAATAACCTGCTCTACAGAAGGTTCAATTTAGATCAGAGTGAGTTCCTTCAGATTGATGATTTTTTATAGTTCTTAATTCAAATGATGCAGATCTTCTTCTTCTTCTTGATCGTTGTATTGATTGCTGAAGGTCGTGCGAGTTCTGGGAATCCGTTACTAAGATGTTAATCTTTTGCTTCCATCCCCGCAGTCATTCCAATCACCTGATGGCAAATGACGCACAAAAGTGAGTGTAAAATAGATTACGAATCGAAATTTCAATCTATATCTATATATTATGTAAAAGAAATGGTCTAATCACATTATTACACATTACAAATGAAGAAAGAAAGTCGGAAAAAAATATATAATATAAAATAATCAAAATCACAAAATAAAAAAGAGGAAAATAAAAAGAAAAATAAACGTATATAATTAAAACCAATATCCTAAATATAAAATGCACAACAGTGTAACTAGCTTTCAAAACGGTAATCACTCAGAGTAATGATTTTGGTATCCACCATTGGATACCAGAACCCTGATTTTATTTGGCCCCATGTAAGGTGTAGGAGTGACGGCACAGATATATTACCTACACGTATTTTAAAATCCACGGAGTAACATAATCACGCATTAGGATTTCACTATAAATTACACATATTGATAAATTATTGCCTATATGTTACCGAGTACTTTTATACAAAAATTTTCATCAAAATCCATCCAGTAGTTTTTGCGTGACCACAATAGGCTATTTGACACTATCAAAAATATACTACGAATTATAATCATCACATTGAATAAGATAATAAATAATAAATCGTATACATGGTATTAGTTACAATATTTATAACTCAAGAACGGATTAACCGATTTGGCTGAAAATTAGAAAGAAAGAAGAAAGAAGAAAGAAAAACGTTTATTTGATAACACATATACAAGAGACAGACATTACCTAATATAAATTACAAAATATGTATCACACACAAAAAAAAATATTGTACAAAAAAAGAAAATAAAAAAAAATTACACACAAAATACCAAAAAAATGTTATAAGATAGAGTGCCTCTTGAGTGCATCAAATTGGTTTGGTTCGGTATGAAGTCAGGTAATCATGATTAACACGACACCTGACACCGGTTTTCAGCCAAACCACTTGATTGAATGCGTCACGGCCGTCGGGCGTCTAATACACTTAAACTAAATTAATCATAATTAAATATGGCAAACCACACGTATATAATATAGCAAACTCAGTATGATAATAAAATAAGAAAAAAAAAATAAAATAAAATATAACTAAATATATAAATATATAGATAGGTACACATACACTTACACATAATTACATACCTACATACACATATAGTCCCACTTAGTGGAGAGATAGCTTAGAACCAGGAGACGGACATAAAATTTAACTTTTTAAGACTTTTTAAGTTTTTATTCCCATTCCCATGGGAAAACGTGTAAACTTCTATACGGCTGAACCCATTGGGTTGAAATTTTTTATGGGTATTTCGATGGTTTCCCAGACTATTAAAAATACAATTGGAACCGGTTAAAAATACAATTGATGTCGGTATGCCAACTACTAACGGGTTAACCGATTAGGTTGAAATTTTGTATGTGTGTATTTCTACTGTTTCACAGACACGAATGTATTATCTTTCCCTACATAGTATACAACAAAATCGCTTTCCGCCGTCTGTTATGTCGATGTTTAAATCTTTAAAATTACGCAACAGATTTTGCTGGGGTTTTTTTAATAGATAGAGTGATTCAAGAAGAAGGTTTATATTATAATGTCTGTGGACAAATTACACTACGTTAGCCTAGCCCCGTGCTAAGTGCCATGAGGACGCCGGTGTTACGGGTATTAGACAGCGGAAATATATTTAATGTTTTATAAATTTAAGAAATTTTATATATTTAAGATTTTTATTAGATAAATACATCGATGACCAACATGCTACGCTTTATCAGTGCCCTGTACTACTGAGCCAGCCTGGTCGTCGAATAATGAATAATAACTCCATTTTTGAAGACCGACATCCACGAGGGCGAAGCTAGTATACAAGTATGATACAAGCGAGAGGCATTAAATTAAACCGCATATTAAGTGTATCATTTCCAGGCCGCACCACAAAAACCAGATCAATCGGAGCAATAGTTTAACTACAGGAATATTTTAAAGCTTTTTCTCTCTTCGTACCCGCCCTATCGCAGCTAATCGCCGACTATAACCGGACGGGGTCATTCACCCCATGCTCGCTGTAGCCGCCTGATACAAAGAGTGTTAACCATTTTTCGCTATTTAACTAGTTTGAAAAAAGTATTTTCGTATACCTGTCGTAAACTTTTTTTAATAGTTTCGGATTAACTGTAGGCACTTATAGTAAATGTGGTTTCATTTAATGCCTCTCGATCTTATCAACCCTGTATAAAATAATTAAAAAGGAACTTAGTAATAACACACACATGTATAGTATACTTCTTAAGAGCGATAGCTGTCGTTTCTATGTCTAGTTTAGGGAAAAGAAAAGGGTAAAAGAGGGACACTGGTATCATCCCTGTTCATGAGCGTCGAATGCTAATAAACGGCTCAGGTGGCTCGATTGATGTATTTTAAAATACAGAAACGAATGTGCTCATTTAAATATAGCAAATTATAATACACTTACCATTAAAGTAACCGTTTTTTTGTAATTATTCTGTTAATAGTTGGTTCACTAACTGCAAAAATAATAATAATTAACATAAAAAACATAAAAATTTATTGGCCCATTTGTACAAACAACGAAACATTTTATCAAACAGTGTTCTTTAAAATCTGTTTATACAAGTGCGGTGTTTTATAATATTAGTCATAACTAAATACTACTAAATAAATAAATAAACTAAATAAATAAATAATACACGTTGAAATCGTCGATATAGTAATAAATCGAAATCCCGACCGTGGTGTCCTATGTAGTCACTTTTTTTATTTACCTTAAATGTTAAGCTGAAAATATTCGCTATATAATAGGTGAGATGCAAACAGTGCCGACGCGTGATCATGATTAATTATGTAATATGGGAGAATGCGAGCCTATTAACTTGAAAGCGGCATTACGCATGGCTAGTTGCGAAAGTAAGGGGGGTGAAATTTGTTAAAAAGGTTCTGGAACGGAGGCACCGTCTGGAAAAATTATCGCTACACCCTGTCATCTTTGATTGCTGCCTCACACTGCGTGGGTGCGATAATAATATATAAGCAATAACCCCGTTTTTACACCCCCCCTCTTAGAATTGTCAGAATAGGTCGTAACCTTTTAACTAACTTTATGCTGTTACACTCCTAAGCATCATATATTTTTTTTAGAGGTTTGTCCATATCTGGGGAATGTCAGAGGAGCAAAACTGGTGAGGTACTATTTATATGATCGGTTTAGTATGTCGTAAAGTTTTTTTTAATTGATTACAATTTACTTGTCATGTAGAATTTTTGGATCAAAACAATACAGATTATTTAATTTTAATTTATGTATCTTCGGAGAATTGAGATTTGGATTCAGTGGTTCGGAAAGTACTAGCCGATGGTTTATTTGATTATTTAGTAAAAAAGAATACTCATAATATTTTCTGATAAGTAAGGAGCCAAATCATAAGTACGAATTTTCATTTTCCTTACTCTCCTAGTAAGGAAATGTGTTTCTACACAAATTTGCATCCTCAATTTCACCCCCATTAAGAAAGCTGTTCGGAATAAAATTTATGCTGTTATTTCCCCAGATTCAATGTATGTATATTCTTCACAGATTTCATTATATGGCCGTTTTGTAGGCTGTAACGCTCACACATAAATATAGATGTAGGCTTAAAAAGATTAATTGAGGATAAAAAGATAATTCGCAGTCGGTAGGATTCGAACCTACGCTCCCAGAGGGAATCTGATTTCTAGTCAGACGCCTTAACCGCTCGGCCACGACTGCTGATATACTTTTTTATAAATTTTTTGAGTGCCAGTTGAAATACTTTCACATCTGTACTAGTTTTATTGGACGGGATTAAATACGTCTTACAAGTACCGTTCGCTTAACTATTGCGTAATTATACGATAAAGACATATTAAGGTCATTATTTTCACATGTAGTAGTAACATAGTAATATTTAGTACGAGGTAGTGCCACACTATATGCATGTATGCAGCCAAATTGGGTCGGCACGACCGGGAAGGTACCTCACGCTTAGAAGATACCGGCGAACCCTATGCAAATATCTATGAGAGTCGGTAGTCATGAGTCAAAATGTACATTCGTCTTGATTCTGTCATCGTCAATATCACTTTTTTTTAACGTGCGGAAAGTATTTACGCCGCATCGGTTCACCCTGGGTGGACTACCGACCACTATTGTGAACTCCTCAGGTTCTGGGAGAACCCTACCCCACTAAAACCTCACGGAAGCCCTCAGCCGCCTTAGAAGGGTGAGACGACCCCGGATCTGTTTACAACAGGGTCACCTCGGCGACAGGCTGAGTCCATATTATGGGACCCAGACTAGCCCACAGCATATTGTCAATATCAGTACCATCATCATGATTATCATCAGTGTCAAAATTATTATATATGTATGTATATATATGTACCTTACATACTACACTAGACGACCCGTGCCCACTTCGTAGGGCGTCAAAAGTAAAAATCGATTTTATTTTTTTAATTACACACCACACCACGTTAGTCTAGCACCGTGCTAAGTACCGTGAGGACTTGTGTTACGGGTACTAGACAACGGAATAAATTTAATATGTTTATAAATTTAAGAAATTTTGTATATTTAAGATTTTTATTATGGAAATACATATATAAACATCCATGATCATATAATACATAGATAAACATCCATGATCAAGGCGGGATTCGAACCCGCGACTCGTGGCGCAACATGCCGCTTATCCGAGCCCTGTACCACTGCGCCAGCCTGGTCGTCCATTTTGTATTAGTAAAATATTGGTCAAAATCGGTCTAGCAGCTTTGGAGCTTATTCAATACAAAAAAAAAACAACTTTATATATTAGTAAAGTCACCCTGAATTGAGTTCTTTGTTTACTTAGAAGTTATTTATATTCATTTCTTAATTATGTGATTTTATTCTCACGCTCTCTACGCTAATAATATAAATATAAACGTTACCTTACACATTATTGCGTGAATTAACATTAATTAAATCTTCGTATAATTAGATCAGAGGAGGCATATCAAAATAATTAAATTAGAATATTATTTATACATTAATTAATGTAAAAATGAAACAAGACGTTTTAATCAAAGCTTCTCTTTAGAATTAAATTTTTTTCAAGGGTCATGGAGATTTTCAATTATTTCTATAAATAAGAATCGTTAGGATCAACAAGTGGTAGGTACTCATATTCATTACAGCATACACGACTATTTCAATCACTTATTTTACTATTATGCAACCTAACCGTTTGCCCGCCATAGTGAGCATAAAACTAGCTGTACTCTGCGTGTGTTGCTACGCTACCAACAGATAAATCAGCATATTCTATCACATCAATATATTCATTAGAATGACAGAGTCGAAAATCGAAAATTGGTCGTATCAACTTAAAAACCTTTGCGGGCGCATTCAGAACAAACTTGTTAAAGATCATCACATTCTCAAATGCATAGTTTACCGACATACCGACAGCACGCCACCTACCGGATCCGATTGTACATTTTAATCATCCGGGAAACCATCGCATTTATCATATAAAATTTCAACCTAATCGGTTCAGCCGTTTAGAAATTTACCTGTTTTCCTATAGCAATGAAACATTTTCCTGAGGTAAAAAGTGTCCATCAGTGATGTCGGCTTCAAATGGTAAAAGATTTTTTCAGATCGGTCCAGGAGTTTCGGAGCCTATTCATAAAAACAAACAAACAAATCTGTCCTATTTACTCTTTAATTAGTATAGATTAATATAGATATCGTATTAAATATATGTTAGTTCGTCATACTTAATTTACATCAAAACTAAATAATGTAACTAACTACAACTAAATAACGCTGCTATAATATAGCGCATATAGTACATGTTTCATACAGATGTGAGTTAACAGGAAGGTGCTTTGGCGAGATTCTACGAAGCAACAATATTACATATAATACAAACATGTAACATGTACCTAAGCAAATTACACGCCGTATCCCCTCTTTACGTGCTCATGCTCCCGGCTCTGAGGAAATCCTATGCGAAATTAATCTTACCAACTTTTGTTTCTTACAAACTTTGGAACGGATTCCATATATTAAAACTTACATCCACTAGTCAGACTTGCGCAAACTTTACTGTAGTTCTAACAGCTGATAATGACTCGTTATTGCATTATTTTCAGCCGCAACAGTTGTATTAAATCTTGTTTGTATAAAATTCTCGTGACGGGGTTTGTGGTTGATTTTTTTACTGGTTTTTAGGCAGCTTTTTTATGTAATAGGGAGCAAATGAGCAGGGTCCTGTCCTGAAGACGCGTTGCCGGCCTCTAAGAAGTATATGCTCTTTTCTTGAAGAACCGGATCGGCAATACCTTGGTAGGTTCTGTTTCTGGTAGCATAGCTTGACCGGTTTGTATGAAATTTTCTGAATAGTTACAGTAGATATGAGAATAGATCGTAAAGTATATTTCAACTTGATATTGCGACATTTTCACGAGGATTTTAAATAGGGCTCAAAATCCTTATCAACCAAAGATTTTTTTTAATAGTATGAGGGGGAAACGAGCAGTCGGAGCCATTTTCATGACTACCGACACCCATAGACATCCGCATAAAAGCATGTATTTATTATGCATGTACATGTCATTGACCACCGGTTACTTACGCACCGCACGAAAAGCGACAGAAAAGCTTTACGCCGGTATCGTGTAAGCGAGAGGTACCTCCCTGGTCGTGCCTCTAAAACTATAAATAAATATATATTCATTGCCTTTAAAACTAAAATTTTAATTTTAAATAGAACACATTTCTTGTATTCATTAAGTGTCAAAAATGTTTCATAAATTTTTATTTACTCGTAAATTTTCCACGGTACTAGGTACAAAGCATTCATTACTTGTCAAAGAAAATTCCTCCGCTAGAGGGGTGTCTTTATCTGTGTGAGTTAGCACCAAGGACATCGAGTGTAGTTAGGGATATTGTATTTTGAAAATAACATCAAATTATTTAACTTTATTTAATAAGGTATATATTATTTTTTATATATTTTTGCTTGTTTAAGTTGCTGCCTATTTTAAAACTAGGCTTGTAAAGTAAACGGCTAAACTAAAAAGTAGAGATTATATGAATAGTCTCTCTTTTTTTTTCCATTTTTTTTCGAGTTAAAAGTATTTTTAGAGTATTGCAGAACGAAATATATGTGTGCGATAAGATTTAAAAAATGAGCGCAAACTTGTGAATTTATAATATCAACTAGCTGTGCCCCGCGGTTTCACCCGTGTTTTATGTCTAAGAAATCTATACAGGGTAAGTATTTATTTAGTGCACAAATTACGATATGTTGTCTACATACATAAAGCAACATTAACTACACTTTTATTTTCTATCTCCAATAAAAACTCTATGTCCTAGGGCCAGTTTAATGTTTCCAAAAAATAACGAAGTGTATGGACACCCTACTATCTCTCACTTAATACCTACATGGTGTCGTGTCCCCGCTCGGTCGGCGAGCGGCGAGCTGCGCGGGCGGTGCCTTTGACAATACATTTTGCACGTGTGGGATATTCTTGATAATATAATTAAAAAAAAAATATTACTTTTTTTTGCGGAAATGTACTTAGTTATCGATATTTAACACGCAGAAAAAAATTGTGCACTGAATAAATACTTACCCTGTATAAACTTCTATAACCTATTTGACCCATTAAGGGTTGAATATCTAAAAATCCTTTCTTAGCGGATGCTTACGTCATAATATCTACATGCACGCCAAATTTCAGCCCGATCCATCCATTGGTTTGGGGCTGTACGTTCATAGATCCTTTTTGTGTAAGTTCCTTTTTGTGATGAAGACTGGTCCTTTAACTGTGACCGGCCAGTAGCTGTAGTGCTGTTCTCTCGCAGTGGTTTTTAGTCAGAAGGGGCCCCGTGCCGAGTCCGGCACACCCTTACGGCTCACCCAAGGTCAGTTGGACGGTATCTAAAAGCATTTTCCCTGTGCCAAAAAAAATAACTAGTTCCGTCTGTCACGGCTGTTTTTGATAGTACTAGGAGGCAAACGAACATTGTGAGGCATTTTCATGACTACCCATACTACCGACAGTCATCCGCATTGAGGTTACACAGATGCGTTACCCTTCTTCCTCTTTCTCCTTCCATGGACCAGAGGTTACACAGCGCACGAAAAGAGACAGCATGGCTGTCGCGTTACGCCGTTTAGGCGAGCGGAGTGATAGGACAGATAGGGCAGGTATCCTCGCTCGTGCCAGCGGCTGCATGCACGCATGTAGCTTGGCCCTGACTCTTATAAATTGTAATGTTGTATTGCTCTACCTAATTAACATTTGAAACACTAAATAAATAAAGCTCTTTGTAAAATTGTATGACATGACCTTAAAATTGAAAAAGTATATTTTGTCGGTTTACCCAAAATTTAGGTTTACATAATTGTAACAGAAAAGTCCTTAAAAGGACGCCCGTCAATCAGTCTTTTAAGACCTCTTTTTTATTAATGGAAGTACGTACTATGTTGAATTTTAAATTTTTAATAATTCTTCCTTTTATTTTCCGAGTCTTTTTCATGACTTCTCATACTATCCATAGATATCCGAATAGAAGTTATACAGATGCGTAACACTCTTTCCTCCTTCTCCCTCCATGGGCCACCGGATACTTACACGCCGCACGAAACGCGACAGCACAGCTGTCACACGCTGATTCCGTGTAAGCGAGAGGTACACGGAATCAGCGTGTGACAGACCCCGACCGTGCCGGCCCAATACGGCACATGCATGCATGCAAGTGTGCCACTTGCTCTTACTCATAAGCAAATGTATTCCCCTGCGATAAATAAAAAAAAAGTATGTATGTCTGTGATCTTGGGGGTTATTTTTAGTATATTTACAGTTATAAGAATGTAAATACTCCTTAATTCGTTACTTGTTTTTCTCAAAAAATAAGTGATAAAATGTGCGCTTCGCCTTATACCTTTAGCTTTATTTTTCAGTCTCATAATAAGATAATACAGAGCTTACTTGAAATAAGAGATAGAGAGCCATTAGGAGTTTTATTCACCTCACGTAATACAGGGGATTATTTAATAAGATGAAGTTCGACAGGCGATTCCTTTTTATAAAGACGGATTACTTCCAATTTGATACGACAGGCACAAATTCGTTGTTTGAAACTGGATCTTCATTTGTTTTAAATATCATGATCATCTTATATCGATCTACGGTACTTATTGTTCTCAGTAATTACTTTTTGTTGTTAGTTTTAAAGAGCATTTACAGCTTCTGAAATATTATTTGTGAATATAATATATTATATTAACTAACGTCTAGCAAGTTATTTGTGTTATATATAATACATTTATTAAAATTTGGAAATAAGTTTCTTAGAGCATCGAAAGGTTTTATTTTTTTTTTACTAAGAATATATTATATTTTTACAGACGATGATACAGTGGGCTTAGAGGCTAGAGCTTCACGTGAGTAGAGACGAGAGTTTTGATGGAAACGATTGAAAAGAATTTGGAATTGTCACACTTAAACGACCTTGCGTTGCTTTAAATTCCCAATTAATCTTCAATAAAACCGTGCCAATTCTTTAGTCAGAATTTTAACTATCATAATTTAGGCTTTACTGGAGCCTCATTACTCAGTTCCCATTAGCAATTTAATTGAAAATGATTAATAATTATCCGGCGGACGAAAGCTTAATTAAATATCACGTGACCGGCAATCATCGCGTGATTAATACCGTTGCTGTTTGATTACTGGTACAGTTTAGCATCTCTCCTACCAATTAACCTCCTCTGTTATTAATCAATTGCATCTGCTAAGCGTAGATCAATAATGCAACGTAAAGGCTCGGTTATATATCGTTTCAACCCAATAGCCAACTGATTAAACTAAGAACTAATAAGATTTTAGTGTATATTAATCAAGGATACGTGGGGAATGTGAGATATTCTCCTCTGCTACTGACGATATGTACATACAAAACATGTATTAATAATATACTCTGAGCTGGTATTATGGTGATACATAATACCCGGCATAAAAGTAGCACACAAAGTGGAGGATAAGAATTGGGTTAAGGTGGAAGTTGTTATCCGAGATAAAGTTAATCGTATGTGATGTGGAGGCACAGCTCTTTCACCTCGAGTAGAGAAAGAGATGTGGAGATGACTGCCTCTCTTCACGAGTTGGGTATGCGCTTTTAGAAGAGAGTTCCTCTTATATATGAGTAGAGAGTAGAGTAGAGTAGTGATATATGAGTGGAGAAACCTATTTTAGATGTCAGAGTCATGACTACCGACATATATAGGCGTCTGCATATAGGTTACACAGCCACCGACCACTTACACACAGCGCCAAACGCGACAGCCCAATCACTTTACGCCGGTATTGTGTAAGCGAGAGGTACCTCCCCGGTCGTGCCGGCCCAATTCGGCTGCATGCAAGCATGTATGTATCACATAGTGAGAACAATTCTAAATCTATGAGTATAACAATGAGATGTAATAACGTCTCTCTCAAGTTCAATGTTGTTGGCTATGCCTACAACTGGGTAAGCATTCATATTATTCTATATCTCACTTATGAAGCATATGTTTATAGAGTTCGGAACTGTAAGTTAGTGTCTACCTAAACAGACGCTTCAGAATTGCACAGAGCATTACATTCTTACCAGGTCCCAAATTACCGTGTCCGTGTAGTAAAGATGAATTAAATTTTTCGTCCGATCGTTATAAGTGCATCGCGCACTAACGCAAGAAAAGGTCAACAATTTGCACAGCTGTCGCAGAGGCTGGTCACGCGGGACTTACAAATATCACCACAGTACATAAAAATGTTGTTGTAAAAAATGCTTGCTACGAGTATATATGTTTGAGATCTTGCTGGTGTTTTAAAAATAACACAGTATAGATGAAAAAACTTTAGGCCGCGTCGGAATAAAAACCAGTCAAAATCGGTCGGAAAAAGAATTGAACTAGTTGCGGGATAAAAAGGTACCCACGTGTCATACATGACAGGAGATGCACGCTGCAGCCGCGCTATTAACTCGGCCACAATCAGTGCAACCTCGTTAAGCTATAATTCGATCACCGGCCGTTCACTAATCACTCGTTCATTTACATACAATTCATTTGTTTTGCGCCGCGACAGCGCTCCCAATTTGACGCTTGATTGTTTGCGTGCGCCATTTTAGTGGTTTCGCTTATGAAGGGTACGGGCACAACATGGGGTTAAGGTTTTTTTTGAAATTCTAATTTCGAATATTAGAACTGATAAGCATACTCCGCAGTTCACAATTCGAATTTGAGTTAGAATGAGTTGAATTAGATGGAATTAGAAATGTTTAAGTATGTTGTTGTTAGAATGGCTTTGGCAACATTTGTCGATAAACAGTTATCAATCAATAATCGTAAAAACTGTCTAAAACTTTACTGTCCGTACTCATTGTTGCTAGTATGTCGCGCGATGTTTGTAAAATTACGCAAAATATCTGTTCCAAATGGAAACGGCAACATGATTAGTAAAAATGCTTTTTGAGTAGTTCAATTTGTTTATTATATATTGTACAATTTTGTTAATTGAAAAATAAAACCTAACCGGTATAACCATAAAATATGCTAAATGTATAAAATCCAAACTTCAATTAATTTTGTCGTTGAATTTTGAAATTGTTCAACATAACTGACAGCAGACAGACTGAACTTGTGTCCTAAATAGTCTGAGAAATTTGAAAAATATGAAAGGTTTTTACAAAATCATTGCAAATATTGATTCTATTTTCATCATCATGATAATGAGACTGATTCTATTTAAAATATATAAATAATGAAAAACATTTTAAATTTTATTAAGGCCCGGCATTCCTATAGAGAGAGTGCAATAAAAACAGTGTCAATGAAAATGATATATTCACTTAAATATATTAATAAAATTTATAAAAACATTATAAAATTTATGAAGATGAATATAAAAAAAAATTTAGAGAGAGAATGAGGAATTAATATTGAAAACATTTTTGCGTATTTATATGTAATATTTACTATAAACGAGAATATTAATGTACAAAAGTTCGCGATTCAGCCACTAGTTAGCGTAACAAGCTACTTCCCTATAGAGATAATAATCTATTTTTTGTCATTGTCGTAGTTATAAATTTTACGTCTATGCTTCTAGAAGTTGTGAAAAAAGCTTCTGGTTTAATTATTATTATTTTATATAACATGTGATATGATCTTATTGACTCTGTCTTTACCAGTACTCCCAAATCAGTTTTATATTTAATTAAATGTCAAAAATATTGTAGATAAAATAAATTATGAAGAACACTTGATATCTACTTGGCCCATGTAGGTGGGAGTCAAAAAGCGGACAACGCATCTGTATGAACCATATGCGAATGTCTAGTAGCGTAGGTTGTAATGAAAACGGCTCCGCTCCGACCTCTCGTTTGCCCCCTTACACTATGAAAAAAACACTTAATTTTTTAAATACATATCATATGAGATGTTAAGTAGACCTTCTTGATTTGAATACTCCCAAGTATTTCATGCACATTATTACGTTGTAATGGTCTGTAGTATCAATGTATCGAATTATAGATCGAAAACTAATCCCGCGAGATGAGGGTGTGAGCCTAATTCGTCTATTAGTATATCTGTGTATGTGTACGGCGGCTATTGGCATGATATGTTGTGTAAACAGCGTTGTTCATTTGTTTTGTAAACCTCAGAGCCGCTCCTCGTTCCTCGTATTTACACAAAATTGTGTGAACCAATAACACACTTTAATATATTACCTCGCTGTTTGCCTATAACGCACCTATACTGTTTGAATACTGCAGTCAACAAGAGCGTTATGTGATGTTGCATATTAAATAACATATTAAATTTCTGAATGGAGTTATATATTTTGGATAGTTTACATGGAGGGGAGAAGAAGGTAATAAATCTGTATAACCTCTATTATATCTATGGGCGTCGGTAGTCATGAAAATGTCCCGACTGCTCGTTTACCCTCTTATACTATATAAAAGGCAATTTCTACGATTTGTTCGGTATTGTTAACTGTAGATCAGCCGATATCCAGTGATTATCCCGTATAAGCAAATGTATCGCTAGAAAAGCATACATAATATTTTATAATGCGCTTCCAATAGGAAACTATCTTATATCGTTATTGCGTTATTATGTATATTATATATCATCTTAATAAATTAAATATTATTTTTTACCCTTGTAAAAGAAGAAAATACATGTGCTAGCTAACCACGATCTTTTCGATGTAGACTTGCGTGTTACATTATAGAACTCTTTAATTTTAATTCCTTTTGTGCTGCTACCCCAATAGATTACCAAATTTACTATCTTTGCAATTACTTTGGACTAAAATAAAATAATAACAGTCATAACTACAGATAGTCTTAAACAGCCGATCTTGATTAAAATGAATATTGGATTAATTTTCTTAATTGAACTTGCCAAAAATAATTTGATTTCGTTTAGTTTAAAGTCTTTAAAGTTGTTCCCTTATTTCGTCCATTTAAAATTCATAAAGAGAGAGATCATCATACTTATTCTGGGAGATGCTTTAATTTCATAAAATGGATTAGGCCAATTCATTTTGTAAATCATATACTATGTATACAGTAGGTAAGTGTTTGTATTTACGCGTTAATAAGAAGTTCTTACTTCATAATTTATATGTTGTATTCTATTTCAACACATTCCATAGAACAGATCTATGGAAAGTGTTGAAATAGAATTTCAATATATAACTCTTAACGAGTTATGGTAATTTGCACACCAATAATGTATCATATGTATAAAAAGTATTACGAGTTGGAACATATTGTCGTGTTCGTTATTAAGATTGTATAGGTGATGGAATTTCTTTACATATTGATTGTATCACTTAGTGTTCAATAAGGTTTTATACAGTTTCTACATGATATCACTAAGAAACACTTAGTGATATCATGTATTTCCACCAAAAAGTGACAACGCGGAGTCATTTTGTCACTAACAAGCGGTACTAGTGCTAGTAGTTACTACACTTAAATATTTTATTTTATTTTTTGTAAATAATAATATTTTCTATAAGTATCACATCAAACAAAACGTCCTGTATAGATATAGTGCCATTAGCAAGATAACAATTTCAATTTCTATGTGGTTCATGATTTTAACATGTTATGTATCTATTGGCGATCCACGAAAGATGGTTTATATTTACTAATGTACTAGCTTAGCAACAGGATGATGGTGAAGTTGCTAATGCCTCGAAAATAAAGTCGGTAATAAGACTGCAAGCAATGTAAAGCGACAATAGGGATTAGCAACTTTAATTACCTTCCACATTAACCCTTGCTAGTTTCGATCCGAGATATCATTGACGAATCTTTAAACTCCACTTCGTCTGAAGTCATGAACGATCTCGGCCAATTATCTAGAGCTTAAATGCAAAGACGACTTTGTGTTGCTCTTAATTGTTTCTTGAGTTTCGTATTAATTGCTTATTTTTAATTGGATTCAATGTTTTATTGGCCTTTTGATGGTATAATTTGGGTAAAGTCGTACAATTACAATTAAATTATACTTTTCGTTTGATTTATTTACTGTAAGGTAATATATATCTATTTAGTCTTGATACATTCATATAAAATGTATTGCCAATCTCTGAAGAATAGAGAAACTAAAAAATAAAGAGATAGTAAAAGTAGATACTTTTACTGATTAATATTGAGACTGACTAATATTGTTTTTCAGATTTAGGACATGATTTGCTAGACTAGATTATTCTATGAGTTAAAAGTATAAGCGGGATGTTCCAATTTTTAGTTAGTCCGTGCAAGAAAGTTGTCAGTTTTCCTCGCTGGACTAGGAAAAGAAAACCAGCCAAATGCGAGTCGGATTCACACACCAAGGGTTTCGTACTAACGAAAGACATATTTTATCAGAAATTTTTCGTTTTTTGTTTATCGTTTATCGTTTGTATGAACGACAAAGTTGTATTTGGGTTTTTTTCTCAAAACTAATAATGAGATCTCGCTCGAACTAATTTTTATTAAAAGTTTCCATTCAGCTCGACAGCATACATATTTTTTTAGATTTCTCACTCTCTTATTTAAAAGGTTAGAGGTGGGTGGGGACACAAATTTTCCTACTTTGGAAGCGTCTATCTTTCAAACGCTTGATTTTAACGAAAAGTCGTAATAGTAACCCTAATGACATTTTCGAAGATCTTTTTATAGACACTACGATCACACACAGGTTGGATGAAAAAAAAATTAGATTCAGTACTATGTATGGTGTGCCCCACCTATATTTTTTAATTTATTTATTTTTATTTAAAGTTCGAATAGCAGTTAACAGAATACATCACCCTACAAAGTTTCAACTACGAAGGCCCAATAGTTTCGGAAACAATAGCTGTGACATACGGACGGACAGATGGACAGACAGACATGACGAACCTATTTCCATATAAACCATTTGGCTACGTAAATATCATTTCAAAGTGTCATAATTATCGTCATTGCTACGGCAGTGGAAAAAGTGGTGTGCCAAGCCCTTAAAAAATAGCTGTTGCCGTGCCTACTACAACTTTTCCAATGGGATGAGGATAAAGAGACACAACTTTTGTGGGGATATTGAGGATGAGAGTATAATCTTAAATACAAAAAAGGCAAGTAGCATACACAGTCAAACTGTACTGTAAGTTGAATGGATATTTTTTTATAATTCAGATTGACATTCGATCTCATCGCGATTACTATTGATTTATAGAGCTGTAACTGGTCTATGGGTGTACAAAGTAGAACCGCACATAAAACTGAAATTTTAGGTTTTTTAGCTTTATTAGGTTTTAATTTATTAGATGTCTTATTAGGCCACCATTAGAATAATTATGTTCACACAATTTTTTTTTATGGTTTTACTTTCGAATTGGCGCAAGTTCCATAGAGCCGCACATACAAGAAGTCACAAAACAAACTAGTGTCATCTAGCAGCATTCTCTGTTAAATTAGTACAGCTATTAGTAAACAAGTCGACATTTTGGATAATAATGAATGCATTAGCTTCCGCGCGCTACGTCCGGACGTATTATTCACGGCAATATGAATATAGTATGCAAAACGTTGTCGGTCCGCGGTATGTATTGTTTATTAGCATTTTAGTGCTAAGGTGAATTTCAAATTCAATTTCAAATGTCCATTCAAATGAACAATTATTGATGGCACGGTTTGCGTTATCGCCTATTTCACTCCAGTTTATGTTTGCTCATTTTGTTGTTTGTTTACTCTAGTAGATATGAAACGATGAGACCTAACGAGAACGTGACGCGCTATCCTGACGCGTTTTGTGTGATTTGGTAAATGAGGGTACAAACGAATGTGCACGCTTTTGCTGTGCGAATGTTCGTGTGTGAGCGATGGCCGACATCATTTATAATTTACTTACTCCCCAGCCTCCAACTGGTAGTCATTTGCAAAACATTAAGGTAACAAATGGCTATTTAACAAGACAATATCTCTCCTCTACCTCTCGACCTACCGACAATACCTCTATTACATATTTCATCATACGACAGTTGTTAATATTACATAATTAATATTACACAAAAATGTTGGATAGAATAACTAAGTTTAGAATATCAACTACTAGGTATATCAAACAGTTTATTTGATACTAAATTAATGTTAGTATCATCAATCGTGTTGAATTGGTGGGATTAATAATAAAATCGCTATCGCTAATTAGTTTATCCCATCGAAGCCGATCAGTGAGGTCCAGCTTATAATGGATACTAGTATTATACAGGTCACCCCAAAAGTCCGTTGAAATTTAAATTTTGAATAAAACCCCGGACCAAGAGGGAATGACGAGAGAGGTGCGGGGGTAACACCAACGGAATTCATTGGAGCGTTTCTGCGTAGTGGACCTTGCTTTTTGTGTGCCTGAGTTTTATCACAACAATGATGCGGCCGCCATAGCGCAAATTTAGAGAACATCGCAATTTACATATGTTTAATGACTGTCCTAGCATTAAAATGATTAAGAACTAGGTTCACAAGTTCGTAGAGGCTGATGATACGTTGGATAAACAACGATCAGGCCGACCAAGGACATCACGGAAGGAAGATAACCTCGTAGTGCAAGAGTCAATTGGAGTAGGTTCATTCGAACAAACACTGTTACTTTGGAGAGGTATTTCGTAATGATCGAGGACTTTTTAAACCCCAGTTGCAGAATTTTTCAGGCTTCAATACTCGGACCTGATTTCAACAGTATAGTGCGTTGCTCATACATATAACACCGTTATGCCCATCATTCTTTTTCCTACGTCAACTTTCCCCAAGAAAGTTATATCTCGAAGAGGAGACATTGCTTGACCGCCACCAAGTCCGTATCTGAGTCCAATGAACTTTCTCTTATGGGGTTATCTTAAGAGCAAAGTCTACGAAACAAATTCACAGTCAATTGAAGAACTTAAAGGAAATATCCGACGAGAAATGTCCAGCATTACAGAGCTTATTTTACGCGCAGTGATGGAAAATTTTAGTCATCGATTGCAAGTAGGTACGCCAAAAACGAAAGGGAACAAATTTCCTCTAATATAGAGTATAAATAAAAAAAATTTCATTCTGTGCATATTTTTTTTTCTTTTTTTTTCAGTTCCAACCTCTATTACATATTTCTTTTAGCGACAATATCCTCATATTACGATAGTTTTTAATATTACATAATTAATGTTACAAACATCTGGGCATCCGGTACATAAAACATCACAATACTATAGTAAAAGGTAGTGCCACACTGCTTGATTGCATGCAGCCGAATTGGGCCGGTACGACCTACGGAGGTACCTCTCGCTTACACAAGACCGGCGTAATGTATCGCTTGTTGTTGTTGTGTATGTTGTCACATTTCGTGCGGTGTGTAAGTAGCCGGTGGCCCATGGAGGTGGGAGGAGAAAGGAGGGCAGCGCATCTGTATAGCCTCTAAGCGGATGTCTATGGGCGTCGGTAGTCTTGAAAATGGCTCCGACTGCTCGTTTGCCCCCTGTACCATAAAAAAAAATACTAACTGATGCCTACAATTTTTCTAGAGTAAAACTCAGATTATAAATTAATGTAATGTTTTTTAAATATAACATTATTCATTGATGTACTTTAATTTCTTTTAAAAGTGAAGTGGAAAATTTTATGCGAGAAAAATAACGAGCAGAACTTTTTTATTTCATAAGTAAGAAGGTAGGTAAAAGATTTATAAGATATCAAGCTACAGTGATTACCTAGCTGTAATAGATAATGCTTTCTAACATACACGCTTAGATAGACAGACGTCTTCAAGATTATAGAGAATATGTATGGTCTCTGGTTAAGTTCTAGTGGGGCCAGAGGCTTGAAGACCTTGAAGTAGTAAAAAAGGGGCCCTTAATAGATAAAAAAATGATCTTGAGGCCCTTACGGGGTACGGCTGCAGCCCTCCTAAGCCCCCACTCGAATCCGGGGCTGTCACTACTACATTATCTAGGTACATGCCATTATATTACTTTATCACATAAGGAAACCAGAGATTGTTTATGTTTTGCAAATATTGAAACCTCAAGCTCAACTATGAAAGTCATTCAATAAGCCCTGAAAATAATAATAAAACAAAATATGTCTACTTTGTGTGTGTGTGTTTATAATAAACAAAAAGCAAAAGACACGCAATCTCTTAAGCTGTCTCTCTCTCTCTCTCTTAAGTTAGTGAGAGCCCCAAACAGATGTTGATCGCCGTAACAGGTTTTCTCCAGAGAGTGGGCACTCAGTCACACCGCCGCGGCTCGTCCGTCACGCATCTCTCTTGCCAATCCCGGAATTGAACCCATAACTCACAACTTTGCGAGCAATTTGTCTCGCGTTTACAATACTCTATAAATTTTCGTCATAAAACCTTTTTGTTTTAAAAAATATATTCCGTTGACGCGGTGTATTTCATATGTTTAAGTGAACAGTTCGAATTAATGGTATCGTTTATATGCTTTAGCTGTTCCATAACGGCTCATAATTTTCATTTTTCATTTTCGTGCTGTAATAATATTCCCTCGGTCACATTGTAGCGGCGTACAGTGACAGCTTTTCTGTCGCGTTTCGTACGGTTTGTGAGTGGTGTGAGCCGGTCAATGGATCTGCATAGTATGTGAATGTTACGCGTCGGTAGTTGCCAAATGACTCCGATTGCTCTATGTCGTCCTATGGCTATATTGAAAATATTACAATGAGTATAAGCTTATCAGCATTATCCTATCTACATTTACAGCTTGTTTTACGTTTTTTATCGGCTAAAACGCGTAAAGACGCACACATCTACAAGTTGTCCAATACGTGAACTGTTTCTCTCATAATTTTTTTTCCGTAATTTTACTTCAGTAAAACAACTTACTAGATTTGATAATTATTGTTTGTCCCTACTGCCGTTTCTGTGAAATCAGATACAAGTTATTTCTTAATTTATATAGAAGCCTTAATTTAGACACACTAAAGAGGGGAAAAGAAGTTGTAACAAATCGGCTTATGCAGCGCTGGATACAGGGGGGGGGGGG
>LUGF01004724.1:576327-592344 GCA_001625245.1 Calycopis cecrops
TAGGAGGAAGCAGTCCTAATCCACGTAAGGCTTAGGGGCCTTAAGGCGATTTACCCATAAAAGGGACTCCTTCTCAACTCTAAGATCTCCAAACTCTAGGTCTCGACATAACTTAATCCTGCGCTAGATGATTCGTTAGATCATACTAATGTGTTCGCGTATGTTGACAATATTAGAGCGAGGATACTGATACATAATTCTACTGCATTACAGAGTTCACGGAATCTATAGAATCAGATAGTTCATGTAATAATGTGACGTATCGGCTTTTGTTTGGAGAACGTTATATCCCCCATAGGCAATTGCATAACTCTTATGTAGATGCCTTGCTCTCCTTACCTCCACCCCTCTATCCTATCCGGAAATTCCCAAACTGCACTTATCACGACATCAAAGCTACCCCTTCACGGTGGTTTTACATGTTTGAGAGAGCTAGCATGACTCTACAATGCAGCCTACGACTGCCTCTAAATATTTATTTACATAGTTGTTGTAGAGCAGATTTTTTTAAAATGAGGTCTACGGATCCCCTGGAGGTGAGTGGGGTATGTGTCAGGGTTCCGTGGTAATTCAGCAGAACCTTAACGTACTTGTGTATATACAGTGATTTTTAATATTTTAATATAATACATATTACATAAATAAGGTTTGTTTCCTTTTCCTTAAATATTCGCTGACAGGGGTCCGCGGATCTTTTAAATTCTGGACAGGGATTCGTGACTGCAAAAAGTTTAACAAACCTTGTTATAGAGGAAGTATAAGCAATAAACTAGTGTCGTAAATATGGGCAATATCAAACGCAGAACAAGTGTTGATATAAAAGATTAATTGTAGAATATACTTATAAGTGAATGTCAGGTGTGGACAACCTTGCGTTCACTTTTATGTTTGTAAATTGAAAATATTTAATTGAGAGCGTAAACGTGTGGCAGTCGTGGCCGAGCGGTTAAGGCGTCTGACTAGAAATCAGATTCCCTCTGGGAGCGTAGGTTCGAATCCTACCGACTGCGGAACCTTTTATTTACTAATAACCTGTTACATAACGTTCAATTTAGATGAGAGTGAGTTCCACCAGATTGATGTTTTTTCGTGGTTCTTAATTCAAATGAAACAGATAGGTCGTACTAATCATTTAATATTGACGTGCAAATAATGGTTACTGTAAGTAAATATACATTTTTTAATTTCAAGGAGCAAACGAGCAGTTGGAGAATTTTATTTTAAAACTCTGTACATCTACAGACAGTACGCCAATCTTTGTGTACATTATTATACATATATTACTACATTTTTTTAATTTCATAATTAAAATTTATTGGTGTTCATTTTTTTAAGACAGCCAAGTTGCTTATACCTATCAGATAAGTTCACTTTATTACTTGAATTTGTTTAAGCTACTTTTTTTTTTTTTTTTAAGATAGAAACTATGCTGAGACAGAAGGTCAGTGCAGCTTCATCGACATGAGAAGCGAACTCGCTGGGGAGCTCTAGCCTCTGAGTTTAAGCTACTATATTCTCTAAATGAAGGATGCGGGTCCTGTATCGTTCCATAATAATATACCTCATGGCCACATTTGTATTGTATTTTATGACAGAATTGTTATGCAAATGTACTTTTGTATAGCATATAAACAAGAATTTGGGCCCCCTAATGTTAATTGACCACCAACGCCCACAGATTTCCGCAAAACCAGAGGTCTAGCAGATGTGTTGCCGGCCTTTGAGAGATGAACACGCTCTATTCTTGAAGATCGTGTAGGTCGATAGGTCGTATCGGTGTGGTAATACCGAGGGAGGAAGCTGATTCCATATCGAAGTAGTGCGCGGGATGAATTGTCCTCTACTCTTACAATGGGGCCACTGAAACTCTATTTTCTAAAAGCAATATAATAAAAGTCACTTAACTGCAATATCACGTGAGCGAGAGGTTCGACCCCGCCAGTGCTAGCCTAATTCATTCGCAATGCAGCATGACTGGGTAGATTTTGTGTCTAATATTTAAATAAATCTAATTTAATTGATTTATATTTACTCTAACCTCGCACTAAAGTGATTTTTTTGAAATACAGGTGACAAACGAGATGTCCGGCCAATTTTTAGGACTACAGACGCACATAGACATCCGCATAGAGATTGTACAGATGCGTTGCCCTTCTTCCTCCTCCCTCGTCAATGGGCCAACGGATACATGCACACAGCATAAGACGCGTCGGATTTGTTACTTGACGCCTATATCGTGTAAGCGAGAGGTACCTCCCCGGTGTACCGGCCCAATCAGCTGATGTATAAATAAAATAAAATAAAAAAGCTTTATTTGATTCCTCATTTGATTGTAAAACAATGTTATGATTTCATTTCTTAACTAATATGACATGCAACATTAAAAAAAAAATAAGTAAGTAAAGAAATGAAAAATAAAAGAAAAAATATGAATGTTAGTTACTGAATGGACCCCTCGTGGGTAAAAGTTTCCTCCAAGGTTTGCCAAGTCGGTCTATTTTGTGCGGTTTTAAATCAATTTTTTCCTGCGATTGAGGCTATTGAGCTGATGTATGGATGCAATATATCTTACTGCATATAACGTAATGAACGTATAACATTAATGCATTTTGCAAAGATGGCGTATAACAGTAATTCAACATTTACATTTCGGAAGAATTAGCCTAATGTTAAGAAACGTGACGACATATATGGCGCCATAAGTGGATTGAATTAGGAGTCCCATCTCATTTCCAACTTAGTGCTAAGAATCGCCCTATTTTCCGCCTCGAATGAAACTGTCCGATCGAGTAAGGTTGTGGATGCATTTAGTTAGGGCAAATAAAAATTATTATTTTTTATAAAGGAACCATGGTTTTTAGCGAATCGTTTCGTTATATTATGAATTATAAGTAAAGTTTGAAGTAAAATTTAGCTTCGTATCCATTAAAAAAGTATAAGTTAAAATCAGATAAAAATAAATAACCGAAACTTTAGCTTTATATTAAATATTTTTATTATTTTTAAGAAAGCTAAAATTTCTTCTGTTCTGAAATGTATGACTCTAAATATAAAGTCAATACTGTGTATATATACATACAAACGTAATATTATGTTAGTAATATAATAGTAAAGTCCGTCCGAGGTTCATTCAAATCGCTGGAACATAGCAATATACCCTGAATATCGGGCCGGGTGTGCCGCTAACTTTGCGGCGTTGCAAGCAAAACTTTTGATTTGTGGAGCGACTGGGAGGCGCCCGCTGCGCACGAGTTTGCATTCACAACTTCCACTCTAAGACGATGTGGGATAAGAGCTTCATTTTCAGCAATATTGAAATCGCTTATGCGAATAATATTATCCATTTAGTCTATTGAATTCCATAATTTGAACTTTCGTTTGGTAAATCTTCTCTATATATATAAAATTCTCGTGTCACAATGTTAGTTACCATTCTCCTCCGAAATGACTAGACCGATTCTCATGAATTTTTTTGTGTCTATTGGGTATGTCTGAGAATCGGCCAACATCTATTTTTCATCTCGATATTTCTTCGGGTTCGAAACTTACGCGGGTGAATCAGCTGAGTGCAGCTAATATTCGTATAATATTTTAATATATATATATTACAAGTCAATTATAAACAATATATTTTAGTAAGAGGTAGTGCCACGCTGTATGCTTGCATGCAGCCGAATTGGGCCGGCACGACCGGGGAGGTACCTCTCGCTTACACGAGACCGGCGTGAAGTGACAGCTGTGCTGTCGCGTTTCGTGCGGTGTGTAAGTAGCCGGTGGCCCATGGAGGTGGGTGGAGAAAGGGGGGCAGCGCATCTGTATAGTCTCTATGCAGATGTCTATGGGCGTCGGTAGTCATGAAAATGGCTACAACTGCTCGTTTGCCCCCCTATACCATAAAAAAAAAAAAAATATATATAATATATCCAGACCAAGCCTATTCTTCTCTCTAAGCGGTTGTCTGTGGGCGTTGGTAATCACTTAACGTCAAGTGACTCTACTGCTCGTGTGCCTCCTATGCTCCTCCTAATAAAAATACATATTTTTATTGTTTTCAATGCAAATTTAATAAGCAACCGATCAAATAACATACTTTTTCATACTATAAAACAAAGTACAATAATAACTTCATATTGTGCTATGAAAATGGTTCCCAACAAGTGATTAATAATTCCCAGATCCATTAGCAGGCTCTGGATGTCGTCATGGTCAAAAGTTCTTGTGAAAACAAATTGAACGAGCCCACACTTCAATATTTTATTACAGACTACTCAAGGTAACTTTTCAGCTCCATGGTAGAATGAAAAAAAGCTTTTAAGAAAGACAGAAAACTTGTAAGAAAAGAAAACAATTATTGGTGTTTACCAATTTTTCATAGCTCAAAGTAACTATAATTAATTAAAGTTCGTTCGTACACTCAGCTGTTAATCATCAATTAATTGCAATCGATCATTATAACATTATAATTTTAATTGATCATTGCAACGTGCCAAATAATAATTATTGTATTTGGCACGTGGCAAATTTATTTTATTCATACAATTATTTCAATTGTTCGTATCAAAAAATAATTATCCAATAAAATATTACAATTGGTTTATTAATTATATACTGTAGGACTTATTTGACATAATATGATTGAATGATAAATTCAATTATTATTATCTCTAAGTATTTCTTGTGTTCGTATACACTATGTCACTGAACTTCTAAACGACTGGACCGATTTTGACGAATTTTATTTCGTGTTGAAGGCGATTTGAGAATGGTTTAGATTCATAAATCAGCCCAGCAGATGGCGCTGCAGTGATGCGACTGAAACCGTGGGGCACAGCTAGTCTTTATATAAAACAATGCTTTTTTTGTCCTTAATGAAATCTTAAATGGTAGGAGATAAAACACCGATGTCTTGTTTAGGACTTTTTTAAATAGCTTTTGGGCGAAATAAAAGTAACACGCGGGGCTTATAACTAATTACCAGCGTAAAGTCATACTTTTTGTCGCGTTTCGTACATTGTGTGTACGTAGCCGGTGGCCCCTGTAGGTGGGAGAAGGCCTACCCTACCTACCTTGGTAACGCGTCTGTGTAGGTAAACTTTGTGCGTTCTATAGGTTCTATAGGCATTGAAAGTGATGAAAACGACCGCTCCCGCTATTCGTTTGCCCCCTTATATTATAATTTAAAAAAAGTGTGTGCTCTAGACCACACAACTGAAGTAAAACTTAATTATTGGTTTTTACATTTACATTTATTATTTATTTTTAAATACAAAAAAAATCACATGAATCGAATTTGAATTTTGGCCTCGCCTGATTTGTGATTTTTGTAACGCTCTCGCCAGCTTACTCCCCAAGTCAAGCGATCATTTAAAGTATATGAATAAATCTGTATATAACCTCTACAAATAGTCATCAAAAAAAAGGTCGTTTGCCTTCTGTACTATAAAAAACAAGGGGATATGCCCCGCAAACAGGTTAATCTCTTTAGTTCTATCTTAATCATGTCCGACTTTGGATACGATAGCCAACGCAACTATGTATACCGTTATAGAGATGTGTGCGCGCAAAAAAATGAAAATTTAATGATGTATTCTGATGAGACCGAACTAGGTATGAGAATACATTAGGTGCTAGATTTTTTTTTCTGTTACTATTATTGAATTTGCAGGTTTTAATAAGAGCCTTTTATCCGAAATCAATCGAGGTAATATGTTATGTTGATCTATATTGGTGTGAATGATTCATAAATAAAGGCCGCCAACACATCTTACAGACGTAAGACACCTGGTTTTGCTAACGTCTATGTGCGCTGGTACTCACACATTACCTGCTCATTTGCCCCCTATTACATAAAGTCCTGGAAATATTAAACATCCCGTGTACTCGCCTTTCACATTTCTCTTGTTCAGCAGGATTAAAATGTCGTTTGGGATGAAAATGATTTGTCTGTCTGTGAACCCAATAAGGGTTAGATTGCGCACCTCCCACGCAATTAGAACAAAGAAAACATATTTTAATCTCAGATAATTTAAACGATCGAGTGGATTTAGTATTAGACCCGGAATTTTGCGGACGTTGCTCTCTACATATAATAGTGGGAGGGCAACTTTCGCCTACATGCTTTCGAAACCTACGAAACCTTTTTGAATTACATTTTTCAAATGTCAAATATAAATATTTATAATTTTTACTTCTTTTATTTTTGGTACATATACGGTTGCAGTTCTCCAAAATGAGTTTTACACTATTATCTATTTTTATGTGCAGCTGTCGTGCTATACTTACTGGCCCAAAAATCGGCTTAAGCTATAAATATACAAAAAGATATGATATACAATAACCACAACCTGTGTAACCGAAAAGTTGGGAATATAATATAAATACGTATTATATTCTCAATACAATCATAGAAGTATGTAAGCCGCTTTAATGAGCTTAAGTACTACTATGATACAGTAGATAATATACTGCTTCATAGAAAACATCTTTTTAAAATTTTCATCTCGTTTGATTAATTTTTTATTTAAATATTTAAATTTCTTTAAAAATATATTAGTGATTTAATAATACGTATAAACCAGGCACACTTTGTTCAAGTTCAATAGATCAATATACCAATTAGTATAAAACAAACGCAAATTAATTAGTTCGTAAATAAAATGGTAAAATATGGAGTAAATTAAAACGTTCGTCATTTATTATGAAGGCCCCACCTCTGCGCTGGCCTGGCCTGTGTAAATTGGGCGTCGACAGCAGAACGCTTCTAGCTTTATCGTTGCTCTCAGTTTATTAGACTTACAGGCGCCTCGCTTTTGCCGGAAAACTTTTAGGGGTGTGTATATATATCGATATTTTTTCCAGACACTTATTTATAATGAGTATTATTTTATAAAGAAGACGTTTACACGCCAGTTCTCTAATGTATCATTAGGGCAAGAATTAAGTGTCACATGTCATACCTTTTTTTTTAACGGGCACGGCCCACCATTAATTCCCACCGCTGTTATTCCTGTGTCACCTGGACTAAATTTTATCCAGGTAACACAAAAATTCCATATACATTATTCTCTGCCAATAAACGATGTATCTTATCATGTTGTCAGTTTTTGTCTTCGTCCCTTATCCTATAAAAAAAAAAGAAACCTAACTCTCCTCTCTCTTCATTATTACGTATATTTACATGTGCCTCATGGTCGAAATTCGGCTAGGACGATATTTTTACCGTAGTACCTTAGTGCCCCATTGGCTTAAACATGATTCTACTATGATAAGAAAAGAATATATCTTTTAAAAATCAAAACTTATAAGCGAATAGCAGACCCGCGCCCAATTTGCGTGGGGCTAATTCTGGAAATAATGCAACTTCCTTGGGATAGATTTTACTCGCGTAAACCAGTGGGCGGCAGCTAGTGATAAAAGATAGACTCCTTTAGCAATCCTGAATAGTGTATCTTTCAGTTCTGAAAGAGTTTTCACAACAGGATCAGAATATCCTAAGATTTATAACTTTCTTTTTTTGCAGGGGTGCATCAAAAATACAATTCATCTTCACGCCTACAGAGTGCTAAATATCACGCTTCCTATATATTTGTAGGGGTTTATACCTCTTTACAGTATGGATTCCCATAGTAGAGCACAATATTATGTGGGAAGCAATTAGTTGCCATTTGACTTTGAAACTTTCATGGCGGTAACGTACTGAGAATCTGAGAAACCTCACGTACTAGAATTGTCTACGACTTCCGGAACTATTTTAATCAATTTAATCCAACAAACTAAATACTCATTTTGAAGTGTATATATTAAAATTCGATTTATCTATTTCAAGACATCAAATCTACATACTTTTATCCTACAAATTAAAACAGATTTGGCACCTAATTTTTAATCAGTAATTCATTTTGTACCAAAAACATTGAAGGGGATCTATCTTATTCGGGTAAAAAAGCGTGGGGCTGCGCCGCGCTTTATTATTATAAATTAAAAAGTTTCTATTTATGTTTGTTATTCTTTCAAGCTCTCAGAAATAAACATTAGAGCTTATATTTATAATAAAAAGACGACGTAAGCCCGCAAATGAAAGTTTGTCAAGGTTAATTGTAAGATTTTCCCTCGTCAGTACACGACACCGACTCGCATTTGATCAGTTTTTTGTAGCTATTATTATTGTGTCTAGCCCGATATAGATTGGTTGATAATAATAAATTAATCTCTGATCTTAGGCGCTCCGTAGCCGAATAATGGCATCCGCTGTAGTTAGTAGGAGCCTTACTTGTACCTTTTGGGATTGAAAAGGCAGGAGAATGTGTACTTGGAGGTGCCCTTGTTCTCTAGTCATTAAAAAGATATACTTCCATAAAGTTTATCGACATATTAACATCACTTTAGTGCCTAAATGTTAACAAACTGTCTCCAGACTTGTTTGAATAACAAAACTCTTTTAAAGCGGCGGTACTTTGAGCATTGTACATATTTGACGGAGCAGTTGATGATTTTATTCATGTAAGTTGGGCGTTGTTGCGAATTCTGTTTATACAATACAGCGCACGGGGGGACTTGAGCAGGTTTTGTAATCAGGAATTGTCCTTTTTATGGAGGACTGGACTATAAAAGCGTTGGAATTTTTTCACGAACTTGGAAGGTACGTCACAATTATCTCTAAATGAAGTCGTCGACCTCTGCCCAATTGTAACACAGCGTAGAATAAATAGCAATATCAATACTATTATACTAAATTATAATATTATAAATGCAAAAGTATCTCTCTGTTTGTCTGTAAGTGGCGCTTTTGCAGCTAGCCTGCTAAACGGAATTCGAAGATATTAAATACCTTAATAATTAGTAAACAAAGGCCAAAAAAAAAAATAAAAAAACTTAGATTCTAACATCAATCCCTGTACTTTATTTCAGTGTACACGTACTTTATTTCTAAAAAAATATCAACTCTCAGGATTCTGAAAGTGACTCAAAATAATTGTATGGACAAGTCCATACATTTTTTTTGCATTTTTGTGTAATTTGCAAACGAGCATTCGGAGACACTTATTATTAAAAAAAAATATTGTACTTTGATTTATTAATGACTACCGATTTTCTCTTTCTCCTTACATAGACCACAGAAAATTCACACAACGCATTGCTTAAAACGCGACAGCACAGCTTTCTCTTTACACTTTACACCATTATTCTCCCCCGCGGCCCAGCCGTTCCGACCTCATTCGGGTGCAAGACAGCATGAGACTATTTGTTACTACTATTACTTAGCGCACACCACGTACGATGGCCATCTTGACATGCATTGAGAGGAAACGCGTAAAAAATAATGGTTACCTATAGGTGATGGTGATTATTATAAACACTAAGGAATTTAATAACAGAAAGTGGATTGAGATGGAGGCAAAGGCAATATTTGCAAAAATTCGATAGTGTTGGTTGACTGACCTGACGTGGGTTCACCAAATCTATTTGATTTTTGAAGGGAGCCCGGCCTCGGCCCGGCTCTCGCAGGGAACTGCGACATTACGCGCGTGGAGAATACTATAGTGTAGTAACAATAACGTTTATAAAATTCTACTGTAATAAATATTCCCTTTAAAAACTTTATGACTAAATAGGATTTTTTTAATATATTATATGAATTGTATCCAAAAATATCTTTTGAGATTATCTCGGGTTTAAATGATTATAGTTGTGGTGGTTGTGGTGGTAAGCTTTTTACCAAGCGTGTCATCTGTCAGCTCAGGTTAAGGGAGTGGCATTAGGGAGCTCTTTGTACTCCTCTATAGGAGTACAGAGATGTAGTAATGGAGAATAAGGAAAAGTATGAAATGTCTACAACACAGTTGCCGGTACCTACCTCATATATCGACACGGTAAAATGGCGTTAGCAACCTTTAGCGACCGGCTTAAAGCTCAAAAGCAGAGCAGACAAAGTACTTTGTATCACATTCTTATTCTAAAAGAAGTACTTCAAAAACTAAGGGCATTGTCATGTCTATCAATACATCAGTCAGATCGTGATCCCGGCTGGTGTTACCCTGCTGAAACGTTAAGCAGCAAAGCTATATGTCTTATATCTTTAATTAATTATTTTATCAGATTAAGATTAGTAAAGAAACTACGTGTTTGTTATCGCAAATTCGAAAGTTTTAAAAGTAATTCAATTAGTCTTACTTACTTAGGTGGCTTACTAGTAGAGTACCCACCGAGCCCAACCTACCAACGGCAATGATAAATTTAATGGTATTGTTTGATTACATAGCAATACGATTTTTTACCGTAAAGCTACAAATCGAGGTATACACAGGAATGCTTTCAGCTTTATAGACACAGGACACTCCCGGTTTTAGATGGTTAATCGTTTTCGAGCGTTTATAGAACGAATAACGCGACAATAGAGCGCTGTGGCCGACGGTTTATAGCCGAGTTTACTGGCTATTATACCGCGGGATGAGTTTACTGCAACCATGATAAATACGACTCCGCTTTTAAGACGTCCAATGTTTATTGATAATTTAGATGTCTCGATTCTAAGGATAGTACACTTTCTTGGTACAGAGTTGCAGAGTTTCTAAGTACATATAGGTACATATTATGTATGTTTTATTTGGTATTGCGAATTTCAACTAATCTTCACCCCATGAGCATTCAGCAATCCTATGAAGCTGATTAGCTATTGGGACGCTCTTCACTCCCAAAGCACAAGTTCAGGTCCGTAAAAAGGTCTTTAGATTTACTATGTGCGGCGGGGCCGCATGCCGCGAGAGTCGTCTAGCCTAACTAAAACTTTGCAGGTGCCTCCGAGAGCATCTCTGAATGAATCGTATTAGTGTAGTGCCACGATAAATTGCAGCCAAATTGTTCTAGCACGACCAAGGAAATGTCTCTCGCTTACACGATACCGGCGTGGAGTGACGTGTGATGTCGTGTTTAGTGCGGTATGTATCTATTGGCCGATGGAGGACTGGTGGATTCTCTTGCCCTATTAAAAATGAGACATGAAACATTTTTATTCACTATCAACTATTGAATATCTTAAAATAACTAAATTGTGAAATTATCTATAGTAGAAAAGGAAAAGCTCTGAGTTTTCTGAACGGACGATATAATCCAATATGCTTATGCAAATAGAAACGATGCATATATTCAAAGGTAAAAACAGCAGAATCCGATAGTGGTTCCAGCATTATAAAACTGATATAAAAGATTAGCTCTTCGATTAGCTGAGGTGGAATTGTTCCGCTCAAATCGCCCCGTTCCAATTGCTCTTGTAAGCATTCTGAATAGGGTTGTCAATGTATAAAATGTAAATTTTTTTATGCATTTTTTATAAATTCTCATATGTTCTAAGAACTGATTAAAATTATATTGATGTTACCTACATAATATGATGACGACTTATAAACTTATAATAATTGGATGTGTTAGCGGTTACGAAATACATAATAATAGAAAAAAACTAAACTTGTTGTTACAACATTGATAAAAACGTCAGGATTTATTAAATAAATTTTTATCTTTTACAAATAAATAACAGGGTTATTTTTTTACAAGACGACGGAATTGTAAGGATATAACTGTGTTAAGAATACTGCCGATATCTATTTATGTTGTTCATGTTATAATAATAACGACAATATGTTAATATGTTATTTAAAAGCATTAAAGAAATAACAATGTGCGGTAACCCTATGTCGTGCCCAGAAATCTTTGCCGGACTTTCTGTTCGCTGAACTTTAGCAGGCTACTTTATTGAAACGACGGGATTCCAAACTTTAGTACATTTTAATGAGGTAATCGATTATTTGTTATGCGTAGATAAACAGCGGACGGGCGCTGGAAGTAATTGCATATCTGCTGTGGACATATTTTATTACTTGCTGCTACCGGATACTTTGTTCGCTTGGAATAAAACTTTACGTTAGTTCCAGTAATATTACAAACGAATAATATTTATGTAAGTTTATAAAGATCTCCTTAAATTTCAATTTGTATAATCTGCTACTGCATAGGAGCTAGGAAAGAAGTAAATTTTCCGGCACACGGGTAATCTAGGAACCGCCTGAATTTCCAATCTCATGCTCTCGTCCGCCTCTAATCCCGCTGCCTTTCCAGTTATAAATTTTACCAATTTAGTACTTTTCGGATGAATTTTGATAATAAGGTTTTTACTATATACATACCAAATTGAACAATATTCCTACTCCTCCTTTTATTTCTTCTGACTAATTTCGTTGCGGGTCCCAAGATAGTTTTAGCTTTTCTCTCGGGCTCCCTGAGATCATGTCAAAGGGTCGTTGTGGCTGCCGCTGTTGATCCTGGCGACACAGGAGTAGCTGAGGTGGGAAAGAGTGATGGGCAAAGCCCGTTAAATAAAAATATATTCATACCACATTTTAAAAAGATTTCGTTAAAGCAGTTCAGCAGCTTGGTCATGATAGCATAATATACAGAGATCGATTTTCACATTTATATGTTAATAAATATAAAATCTAGAAAAAATACTATACATCTAGATGGAAACGGTTTTCATTAAGCGCGTACCTACAGCTATATTTCTATTATATTTACAAAATAGTACATGTTGAATCTGTAAATATAGCTTCCATTTTAACCGTTTCTAACGCCCAAATATAATTTGCACCCCTACATTACTATGGAATATTCAGACGAGCTGCTTTCTGTTAAGCTCTGTTAGCTGACGGACTAAGGAAATTTTGCATTTAATATTGTAGATCCATTTGGTCACGACTTGATCACAATTCATGTGAAGTTTAATTTACTAATTGGTCAGATTTACTATTTATTATTTAATATACTATTATTTATATTTATTATATACTATTAAGTGACTTCTCGGCAGCAAATGGTCTTTTGGCGAAATATCGAAGATTGGAATTCACTCATTGATTGGCCAAGAAATTCTCTTAATTGGTTATTCTATTTAGTTGATCAGCATAACTGTGACTTCTGAAGGTTAGTTTATTTTATTAATTGACCAGTTTTTTGACTATCTATTGTCATTGTAGCCACCACACAACAGGGTGAAGGGGTCTGAGTAGACTGACAGCTACAAATAAAAAAATGAGTTTTTTGTACTAAAAATTACTCAGATCATCCTCTTAATTTCACATAGAAAAATATATAGGCTTTTGTTTAACTTATTAATAAATTGTGATTTTTAAGTAACAATAATTTGTTATTCCGTTTCATCATGTAGAACGAAAAATTCATGCTAGAAATTATATTTTTAAGTAAAAATTCAATAAGAGCTCTAAAAGAATAATTTATTTTGCATATTTTGTACAAAAAATATTTTCATAAGCCTGTGATTAAAACTCCCTAAATACCTAAATGTTTTCCCCTGGCCTCAACAGTGGAATTATTCCGTTGGAATGTTTTTAGCGTTGTCTGTAAGATTAAAAATTGTGAATTTATTGAATGATAAATGTAATATAATACCGTCGTGCGAGCAGCAGTGGAATAGCTTTCCGTTTATAGAAGCAGTGGGCGGGCCAATACAAGCATTGTGCATAGATCACGTGCACTTCAAATATTTGATCTGGCATAAAAAGTTAAAAGACCTCTTACTATTTTTTTTAATACGAGGGAGCAAAATTTTTCGTCTTTTAAAAAACGCTCTTTGAAGGGCTTCAAGTTATATCCAGTTGTAGATACCATGCGTAGCGACCTAATTCTCCCTCGTGTGTCTCAAGTAATTACATATTAGGTAAATTCACATTTTGAATTTTAAGACCTTAATTTTTACTTACGACATAACTTAAAGCAGACGGAATATATCTCAGTTCTATGTTATTAGAAATTCCTAATATTATTAAGACTTATGTTTATACTGAATTGTTAACAAATTAGCTTCAATTATGTCGCCATTCTAATAATTTTGATTTCGTAATTTACAAACATAATAAGGCATATGCCTACAATTATGATTGTGTGAACATAAAAAAAATTTACTAATACCTTTGCAAATAATTAATACATTTAAATTGTAAAATATTACTACACATCGGTATGGTTCATTAAAGGTTTATTAAAAGTATAGTCATAGTCATAGTATTCATAAATGGTTCATTAAAAGTAGTTATAAAGAAAAGAAAATAATTGCATAAAAATCACAAGGAAAAAAATAATAAATAAGTGCCATATTCAGTTTTTCTAGGTTGTGGGGTGTCCTAGAGTAAACGATAGCCCCTTAGTCGAAACGCTTTTCGTTTCACGTGCATCTTTCCTGCAAAATCCATACTAATGCTATAAACTAACCTAGGTCATGGAAAATATATAGCCTGGAACATGCGAAAGAGTCTATAAGCAAGATAGGTTTTAGATCTTTATTTGACTAAGTTATATAATATTCTTGTGTACCACTATAATGATTTAACTGATGGAGTGATCATCATCTAATCAACACCAGCTAACTTCAATCTTTGCCATTTTTGTGAAGTTTCACTTTAGTAAAACGAAAAATTGCCAAAATTTTGTTCTCAAATATTTTATCTTCCTTAGATTAGTTATTTTCCATAAAATTGTCTAAAATAATGTATAATCTGGCGTAAAAAATATTAATGTAACGAAGGTCAGTCATCGAGCGTTCGTGTTGATTTTATTGTTTAGACAATTAATACAATTTATTACCATATGCGTGATTTTTTTAATAGAAAACGATTATGGTGTAAAATATATTTTTTATGATTTTTCTTACTTGTCCTAAAGTTTTTGAACCTATACTGGCGTTAAATTTTAGCCAAATGTGTTCAGTTATTTACGAGAATATGTGTAATATACGTAAATGGTTGTAGCGAGTAGTAAAGATACTTGATTTACACTACCGGGGATGTCCCTTACCCTTATATGACACCTTAAAATGAATGTCTGCACACGCGTGGATGACATTGATCGTCGGCAACCTTTATGCTATAAAAATATAGCTTTGCAGTTTTATTGCCATAAATAGCTTAGGATTTTCTATTCAAAGCAATATTCAACTCCTAACAAAACTATCGTTGATATCCAGTGTAGGTATTATAGATCAGCCGGTTTCACATCTAGATGTTTATTCACAGCTTCACAATCGACACAAAGGAGCTTCCGAAGATTTATCGCCGTCGATGCGCTTGCAGAGCCATGTCCATTTCGAGTTTGAAATATTAGTAATATGTTTTATATACATAAGTCGGTCGTTTATCTCAGCAATCCTTTTATTTGAACCATTTAAAATTTTACGAATAGTAGTAGCAAAACGTTTCTCATTGCGCCTCTGATGTGATTTTTATCGGATATGTATTAGGAAGGTCGACATTTTGCAATTGTAAAATATGTATTCGTAGCGATAGTTAATACAATGCAATCGCGGGGAGCAGTTTGTCTATATATATACACAATTCTCGTGTCACAATGTTAGTTACCATGCTCCTCCGAAACGGCTCGACTGATTCTCATGTAATTTTGTGTGCAGGTTGGGTAGGTCTGAAAATTGATAATTTCATCTATTTTTCACCTCGATATTTCCACGGGATCGAAACTTACACGGATGAAACAACGCAGTGCAGTTAGTACACACAAAAAAATAATTGCGTGTCAAAAACCTATATCGCCATGTTGAATCATTATAAATAAAACCACAGTTCCCATTAGCTGAAACCGTGGAACATACAATTAAAACGCGTTCACCCTGGAGGCGTTTGAGCCGTTAATTTTCCGCGTTCGTTGAAGCTTTAGAGTCGTTCGGTTTGTAGTACCGTCACTCGGTCGAGACGTCGTCCTTAAACCTTTGAGATACGCACGGGCAACCCGTTTGGCGAATTCACAATATTTATTTAGATAAGTTACAATATTTAAGCTTCGATAAGTAATAACAAGTAATGAAATGAAATGAAAAGAAATGAAATGAAATGAAATGAAATGAAATATTCTTTATTGTGCACGTAGCAAACATTACAATTTAAAAGAACATATACATTTATAATAGGTACACAAAGGCGGCCTTATTACTCAAATAGTAAT
>LUGF01004724.1:599943-617995 GCA_001625245.1 Calycopis cecrops
ACCGGATTGATTTTATCATTTTTTCAGTGAGTTACATATTTTAAACCCGTGCAAAGCCGGAGCGGGCCGCTATGTTTTTTTATAAACAACGTTCACAGTTTTTCTGTAGCGTATTTAGTATATCAGCATTGCACCCGTGCGAAGCCGGGGCGGGTCGCTAGTATATATATATATATATATATAATGTAGACCTCAATGGAAATTTTCAATAGAAATTCGTCTGAGCGAGATGAGATTAGATAGAATAAGATATTCGTTTTTAAGAAATAATAAATTAATTTCAAAAAATGCAAATACAACTTTATCGTTCATATAAACGCTATGAAAAACCAAGTTATTTTTATAGATACATACATACATTGGTACAGAACCCTATATGCGCGAGACCGACTCGCACTTGGCTGGTTTTTTCATCGTGAATTGCATTTTTCAAAATAATATGACATGAAAATTACCCCATGTGTGCCTATAAATTGCAAGTATGTAAACGTATCGTACATTGATATAAAAACACAATAGCTGGCTACAATAAAAGAGTTTCTGCGTAAAAAAATAGGCCGACGTCCAAGTACTTACAATAAAAAGCATACACGTGTCACATTCAATGCCGCAATATAATTTCTATCACCATAAACAAACATATTCGTAATGGAAATATCTGTTAGTAAATTATCACCAGCGGATCGTTATCTTTACGATTGTATTCTCTGTGATCCAAAGATAAAGATTTTATTGTTGGCCCCGGGGAAGGAGCTCCGTTCAATAGCTTGGAAATGTTACATGGTATTATACCGAGATTGGTAATACTAAAATGTAATGTGCTGATTGTGAATTTGACGAAGTGGGAGATAAGAGGGGTTCCTTTTATTTTTTGCCAAATATATTTTCAAATATAACGACTAAGAGGTAGTGCTATGCTGCTTTGCAGCCGAATTGGGCTGGTATGACCGCTTACATGAGACTCTCGTTTGCGTGAGACCAGCGTAAAGTGACAGCTATGCTGTCGCGTTACGTTCAGTGAGTGAGTTTCCGGTAGCCCATTGAGGAAGAAGGTGACGGAGGGCATCTCATCTGCAAAGCCTTGATTGTGTGGATGTTTATGTGTCAATGGAAGTATTCAACAGATCGTTTGCCCCTTATGGTATACAATTTATATTTTTTAATTAAATTAAAAATTAAGAATGTCATATTATAATTTATAATAAACTTCCGTGATATCTATATCGATATTATATCGAGTAAATTAAATACTTGGTGTGAGAGATCTAATCTTCGAAATAACTTAGATGACGTTTTTTTATTATACTATATCTTTTAGTGTAGCTAATTAATACCTATATGTTTCTAAATCAATTTTGTTAAAAGAATAAGGAAGCAATTTTCGGTACTTCACAAGCAGTTAAGTACTTGCGAAAAGCTATGATCTTTGTAAGTTATTTTTTTAAATTAAAATATATATATCGCACTACGTTACACCAAATAAATATTTAGTTATTTAGTTTATTAAACAAAAGCAAAAAGGCTCTTGAATATACCTTTATTTACTCTCTATAAAACTGTATATGTAAAATCCCAATATTGATTCAAAGTTTATAAACATTCAGTTTTTGACACATCGTCTAAACAAAACAAAGGTATAAGAGGGTGGAAAATCAATAAGTTTTAAAAGAAACAAAGTTTGTTATCTAACAGTGAGAAAACTCTCGCCGACATCTTTCCGATGAATTCCAAGTTAAAAGATAAACATATTTGGTCGTGAGACTTCCCACTTGATGATTGTAACAACATTTTCTGCGATCGGATGTACGCGCGGTGAAAACTTTGTGTGAAGCCCTTTATTTAATGTGTGGTTTTGAGGAAAAGGAAAAGATTTTTCACAAAGTTAGCGGGTAATGTGAAAGTATCTAATGATTGAAAGGGATTCGCTTTGAGCGAACGATATTATTAAGATTACGATTATTCATATCGTGTTGTTTTTCCGTTTATTCACAAAGACACAAGACATTTATTTGACATAGCGTTGTTTCTTGATCTTTTAAATGTGGCAAACGTAGACAGAGAATACAAATGGCAAACCAAATTAATGTCATTGCCATGAAATGCACACATCAAATGCACATAAAATTACAATCGTATTATTATAATACGATAATATTTACTAGCTTCAGCCCGTAGCTTCGCCCGCCTAGATTTCGGAGTTCAAAAATGCATTTTCTATACGTATAAACCTTTCTCTTGAATCACACTATCTATTAAAAAAACCCCATCAAAATCGGTTGCGTAATTTTAAAAATCTAAGCAAACAGTCACACAGACGGCGGAAAGCTACTTTGTTTTACACTATGTAGTGTTAAAGACCGTTGTCGTAATATAATCTATCACTAGTAAAGTAATATGCTTATTAATCCGTAGATCGCGAAATAGTGTGTTACATTTCCAGTGCCAATAAAATGTATTGTTCAAAATCATCAAAATTTTCGTGTAACAGTAGTACTTGGTACTTTGCTAGTGTCCATAGGAATTGGCTTCTTTTTCTGCTAGCTGAGGCTAACCTATTAAAAGTAGGCTAGTCTTTCTAACCCCCATGTAGCTGTGAACATAGACCTTTACATACATACATACGCATACCTTTCTTCGTACACATACGAACTTAATTAATTAAAAAAAAAGTAATTAAGAAGTATCTAGATGTACATAAGTTCACATTAATTAAGCAGATTCGATTGTTTATGTTTCTACTTTGAAATATTTTGCGCTATTTACATAAGTGTGATATAAGACCCAAGTGCACTTCACTTAACTTGCGTTTAAGTTGTTATGAAACTTTGCCGACTTTTTACGACTTGTCTCAACCGTACAGAGTAGAAGTTAAAAAACTCATTATTTATTGTTGTGACCCATGTTTTATGTAAGTAGTTTTGAATATAAACTCAAAAGTGTTATAGTTTTAACTTTCTTGTGGTCCGGATATCTCTTTGCAGTATACTCACTTTACAAAAGATGGAAACTTATCTAAGTCTTTCGATACCAGTTAGGTACAAAGGTAATATACAAATTAATTATAGGAACAATTAAGTTATATTCTCAATTCGTTAAAATATATTTCTCCTAATATCTAATCTAAAATATATTTCATCTTGATCGCTTGATAGAACAGGGAAAGTTAAGGGGCGACCAAATGCATACTTTGAGAATCGAAAAGATGGCCCGACCAAACATCTGAATAGCAGGATATTGCATCTGATAGAGACATGAAGTGGACAGTGTAAGAAGTCACGAACCTCAGCAGTGAGGGAACGACAAAGATCAAGAAAATATATTTAAAATATATTAAAAAACAACATTAAAAAACATACACACCATACATTTTTATATTAAAAAAATTATACGTACTTGGCCCACCACACTTTTTCCACCTCTGCTGCTGCTATAGCAGCGCGCAGTAATCTGCGTCTCCAGTTGTAACAGCAGTCACCACTTGTGACTCTCTTATAAAATCTCCGCAGCAAACCCGAGAGAAATGCTTAAATTGCCTTGAAAGTTGGGCTTCGCAAATAACAATGAAATTAAAATAGATCGAAAATATCTAATATGAGTATTCCTTAAAGTGAGTCAAAGGAAAACAAAACAAAAACTGTATACCTATTGTCAGATTATCCATAAATAAATATAATCTCGAAAAATACGTTACACCTACTATTTATTAGGTAAGTAAGACTAGCTTAGCTAGTAGCTCTTGTACACATATAAATGGAACCGAAAATGTGACCATATATTGTTGTTTTGTAAGTCTATATTCTAGAGTTAATCAACGTAAATGGCGGGTAGTGTTACTTCCTGCAGAAACTCAAGTGGCATCGGAGATTTGAGACAACCTAATTACCTTTCTCAATTGGTACAATCTAGTAGGCATATCACCCATTTTCATCGTGCTGTTTTTTGCATGGCATAGTATTAAACCTTTTTAGTAAACCGTTCAGACACAATCGTTGTCAGATTTTTCTATTACTAACCCTAGAGTAATAAAAAAATCATTAAAAGCTCTATATTTTATAAAATATAGTATGAATTTCCATTATGAAGTGACAATATTATTCCATCAGCTCTATATTTTATTAGTGGTACTTATTCTTTTCTTTTCTTATTATTTTTATTTATTTATTATCTATACAATCTTTGAAGGATTTACAAAAATACTTCTGCTTTGATTCTGCTGTACGATGACGAGAATATGTTGCCTTATATTCTCGTCATCGTGTATCTGTGATATTATTACCGGCGTAGTGTATATGAGGATTTTCTGTCGTATTTATTATGAGCCTACTATTACAACAATAAATGCAATATTGACATTATAAGAAGACTCGTAGATATAACGATAACAAATGTATAACATTCAACTAAATGGATTATAATATATACTCTACAAATTAATATTTAAAAACGTTCCAGTCCCGTTATTTTAAAAATCGCAGTATGAATACTCAAAGTTATAATATTCACAATACAATTAGAATATTTTAATATGATACATTTTTGAGGTCTCTAGAAATATGATAAAAGAGGTCGAGATTTCGGGGCGGGCGTAGGCAGCAGCGTTAATATCACCCCGAGGGACGGCTATGAAATGAGAGGTCCAGATTTCTTACCCGCAAAATTGATCGCTGTTTGGCTACTGGGTTTGTTTGAGGTAGGTATGTTTTTTCAGTATTTTCATCCTTGTTATTCCTTTGTTTGAGTTTATAAGTAAACACATGATAGATAAATCATTTCAGAATGATTATATTTCAGAAATTCTAATAGTCAGCTTACCTTGTATCGTTTGTTTAAGTTGAACTCCTAAATATATTTAGTTATTGTTTTAGCCCTCTCAGTACAACCTTCACTATGTGGGCTAAGGCGAACTTACTTTCACTCATATGTCAAAAGTTGATATATGCTTATTGCCTATGCATTATTTTAGCAGCATCGTTTTATTTCTGAAAGTATTATAGTAAGTTAGTATTATGTACTCAAATTGCTGGAATATTTATCATCGACATCTGTCTTAATACGTCATCGTTCATTCTGGTGAACACATGGGACTTAGGTTGATTAATTTAATCGAGCATATGAATACATTATCGACGAATCGTTTTAAATATTTAGCAACCCTATTACAATACTAATATAAAACAAACCAATCCAACTGCTAAAATATATTATAACAGCAACAATAACATATCCTCATGGGGCAGAAAAAATCCTTGACGGAAATAATACGTAGTATATTATCTTGTTAATATATTTTAAGCAGCCGGGTTTTTTGATGAAGTTAAAGAATGAGCCGACAAAAGTGTATATATGTCCTCTTTCCACTTTTTTGCAGTAAAGTGGAAAACGAGTAGTCGAGTCTCCGAGAAGGGGAATTCCGATGCCCAGCCCATGCGACAGCTGCAACACCACGGATTTTGCAGATGCGTAGGCGGTCTTTATGATTCTCATCTTAAAGACCGTCAACGCAACTCCAAGAATGTACAGATACTAATGGATATTAATAATTAAATTCCGAAAATGTATAGATATCTATAGCTAAAGGATGTACACTCATTTACTTTGTTCGTCCACATTGATAAGCCCAATTTCAATTATAATTTACCAAAACTTTACTAAACTAACATTTACAAAATAAATGTAATTAATTTGTGGCCAATTCGATAACTATATTTTCGTCAGAATCATCACGAGTCTTCCTTTTTATGAATTCTGTTTTGTGAAAATGTTATGATTAAAAAATGTATGAGGAATTTTTTTTTTAGATAGATAATACGCTGAGGACTAAAGGTCAGTGCAGCTTCATCGATATGAGAGGTGAACTCGCCTGGAGCGTCGAACCTCTGTACTTATGGTCGATAGGGGGACAGACCCCCCCTTCTTTCCCAGACTAATGGGAGAAGGCAAACCGGACTTATTGCGATTAATAGGTTGTACTATTACATATACAACTCCCCACCTTTAACGGAGGGGAGCAGCTCGCGCGCGGCAGCTAAAAAGTGGCCGACACGGGTCATGAGCTTGAAGAGCTCTATGAGCTATCTTGACTGGATATGAGGAAATTAGTAGATCATTATGATATGTGATTTAAGTAGGTTTAAATTGTGAGATAGTTGAGTGCCATGACTAACATTAGTGTTGTAAGCTGTTCAATAAAAGAATATTCAGAGACGAAGATCTTCAGGAGTCAAATCAGTGTGTGATTATTGAAGCACCGACCTATTGTGTAAGAGATAGTGCCACGCTGCATGCGTGCGTGCATGCATGCAGCCGAATTGGGCCGGCACGACCGTGGAGGTATCTCTCGCTTACACGAGATCGACGTAAAGTTATAGATGTGCTGTCGCGTTTCGTGCGGTGTGTAAGTAGCCGGCAGCGCATCTGTATAGCCTCTATGCGGATGTCTATGTGCGTCGGAAGAAATTGGCTCCGAATACTCGTTTGGGGAGCAAACGGGTAGGTAGTCCTAATAAAACTGACCTACTTGAACTTGTGTTGTCTTATTGTACATGGTAAGTCTTTCCCCCCACATGCTTTAAAACTTGTGGCGATAGCCTATTGTGAACCCAGAACGCTAATAGCATCAATTGGGCCGGCATTAACTACCAGGGGGCGCTGAACTCTTAACTATCAATATTAAGATATAACCAAGAGGGTGGAAACGGAAACCTAAAACATTCTACAATCCACAGTCCTTCAGATAGTGGAGTGGTTTCTATAGAAGCTGCACCTCACCGACGTTGGTACTCATGGCGCCTATGGTGGTTTTAGTTTTCAGTATTATTTTGCATTGTTGGTGGATGAATTTCCTCGAACCGTTAAAATTAAGCCCTTAATCTAGATTCTAGAAACATGAAACGCTGTAATACGTAATACATACATACGCGAAATTTCATGGATATGCATTTGAACTAGCCTTATTTATTCCTGCATTGTCACATACCTTATATATTCTGCGGCACCTCGAGACGGGCTGTCACTATGCAGCAGATCACATGATCCATATGATGCATAAAAGTATGTTTGGAAATACATAAATATTTGAGACCTATTTTTTATTTTTTGTATACTATCATATAGGGGGCAAACGAGGCGTTAGTGACTACCACCGCCTATAGACATCCACAAAACCAGGTGTCTTTAAAAGTCCCAATTCACATGCAGTTTAGCAAAACAAGTAACCCTAATCACAATACTCCATTGTGGATGGTACACAAAAACAAAGAAGTTAAGGAATAAAAAAGAAGAACGGAAAAAAGAATAGATATTTGATTTTATATAGCATACTGTACCTATACTCTGAAATATATGGCTTCGAAATATCGTATTAAAGATATTTTATCTGTTTGGGATACGAGGATTAGCAGATGCATAACGCTTATGAATTTTAAGCGTTTTTTTTAGTTGTTGTTTGAATTAGAATTATAAGCTTTTGTTTTAAAAATAGGTGCAATGTTCAAAACTTTAAAAGCAAGTCCTACTGTTAAATTTTGATCGAGGACTTGCATAACGATCACAAAGGTGTCTGATAATCCACCGTGGCTTAATGCATTCTGGCCTTGTATTTCTAAAGTACAAGGAGACAAACCAGCAATAGCACGAGACGCACTTTGAGACAGTATAATTTAAGAAAGATGCACTTTCTAAGTCGTGACCTATATTTCAAAATTTAAATAATTATACCTTTATGATGATATAAATATTTAGGTAAAATGCATATTAGCTTATAAATTGCACTGCAGAAACTCTCGAATTTTGGATGGTTCCGTGGTTTCGCAGTTCGATTTAAAAGCTAGAACTTTAGTTCAATGTTAATTCGTGAGTTCGGCAAGTAGAGACTGAATAGATGATGGCATAGTAGTAGAAGATTCAAAAGTGTCAACGCTAGTCCAACAGTGGGAGAGTCAAGGGCAGTTGCTTGCCTCGTAAGCAATAAAAAAATAAATTTAGGCACAAAAATATGTTAATGCAAATACGAGGTGTAAATTGGTGTAAAATAAAATCATTGAAAATTAAAATACCTCACTTTGTAAATTTCGGGTCTGATATTAAATTTCATGGATACATTAAGCGTGTAACGCGAGCACCTAAATTGAAATTATCTACTCGTATTATACGAATGTTCGCTGGGCCTCTGTGTACTTCTGGACATCATCACAATCATCATTATCTTGACGATCGGCTGGCTCAGTGGTACAGGACTCGGATAGCGGAGCATGTGTCTCGCCTAGATCTTGGGTTTATCTATACATTATATGTATTTCTATTATAAAAATGTTAATACATAACGTATGAAATTTATTAAATTTATAAAACATATTAAATATAGTTCCGTAGTCTAGTACCCGTAACACAAGTCCTTACGGTACTTACCGCGAGACTGGACAACATAGTGAATAAAGTCTACAGATATTATTAATATTACTATCTGACAATATCAATTCACAATTGGACAAGGTATCCTTTTTTGCACCAAGGATGCTTTCCCCTGGAATTGAGTAAGTATACAGTATTCAGTGTCGCATACGAGTAATATCTAATTATAACCGGCCTTACTACTTAATTCGGTGAATTTCTTGTTATCAAATCAAATTGTAACTATGGATTGAGAAACATTTTTTTTTAACTAGGTGCTGATATTTGTAACTAATTGACAAACATCATTATCTTATAAAACAGTCCTAGAAAGTTGTGTTTCAATTATTTTTTAACTCGCCCCTCGAATGATTACAAAGGCTGTATCTCAAGTGCGGGACCTTCGATTAACTAGAGAACATTTTAATTAAGTCTGTTATTGAAATAACAAATTGTTATATCTATAAACTATTAAATAGAATGTTAAGATAATATTAGATAAATTGAATATAAAAACATGAGCTAGTACGAGTTATGAAAATAGCAATCACATTTATCAAATTGAAAATCTATTACGTAGCAAATTACATACTGAGCTTGAAATTCGCAAATATAATCTAAAAATGAATAATTTAATTCACTTCACTAATGACATGCAACAAAATTATTTAGATTAAAGGAATATTAAATAAGATTCAATTAAATATGGAAATTAACATTTCATAATTCAGGGATGCTCAAATTACTGTTGATTATTAATTAATGCTATAAATAAGTCAAATTACTGTAATATGGTTATAAGTCATAAAATTCAATGGCAGTTTTACTTTCAGGAATATTTGAAATATTATTTTACTGGCGTAGATCAACGACCCGAATTGGATTCGTCCTATGCCAATATTAATCTGATTTTAGTAAGAGGTAATGCCAAAGGTCAAATTGGGCCATCACGATCAGGGAAGCACATCGCGCTCATATGATACCGTCGCTAGGTGACAATGCTGTCGCGTTTAGTCCAGTTTTTGATTTTCCAGAAGCCCGCGAAGTACCAAAAAGGAAAGAGGGCAAAGGATGAAACATGCGGATGCCTTTGGGCATCGGTAGTAACTTTCCTATACTGCACTGCTTACTTACTGCTCTCTTATACTAACCAGTAACACCTAATTCGAAGTGCATGACTTATCTGCCGTGTTCTCAGCTTCGCAGTTACTTCGTTAGCTGCTAATGATACACTCAGGAATATATCTCCTTAAGATATGCGTTTATAACAGCTTCTCTGCCTGATGCGTCATTGTGATGATGTGGTTATAATAAAATCTATAATCGAGTATCAAGTATTGATGAATCTACGAGCACACCTAATAGCTTATTAAAGTCCCCGATACCTACATGGTTGTCGATAGTAAATTAGCCGATATGTCCTGAATGAAAAAAAAAATAAACCAGTTATTAATCCGTAATAATAGTTCATTGTCGAGAGTAACATTAGCGTTAAGTTAAAAACAAAGATAGTGTTTATACAATAAGGATAAAACGAACAACCCCCTATAAAGTTGCGGAGTATATAACGGGTTTTCTCATCGGCGTCTGGTGACACTGCGACATTATCTCGTGTACTTTATTATAATATTACTGCGGTCGTACTGTTAGAACGCACATTTCAAGTTTAGCCGCACCTCTGGCGATAGTCTGGACAACTTTTAAATATCACAAGCGTTACATAGTTTTGTGAGTTTAATAAGAGCTTTACTCTTATCTTTATTTTATTATTCCACCTAAGAAGTCTTCGATAATTGAGCGTACGAAGAGACTAATGAGTGTTGAGAAATATGTAAGAGAAATATGTAAGTATACTCGGAACTCTCTAATCTCTCTGCAGGCTCTCTTTGTTCTCGCTGGTTGGCCCGTTAGGTAACTAGCTTGATTTAATAAAATTTTAATGTTATGTTTATTGATTTAATGAACATCTACAATAATTTATAGAAGATGCAAAGGAATGGATATCTTGATGGAACACGACTCTTACACTCTCTCAACACTCGTATACGTTTGGGAATATCCGATTGAGCTGGTTTTGTATTTGAATCGATAAATAAGAAACGATTTCTTATCGTTTAAAATAATTTTGTAAATCTTATTAAATCTAGTAATATAATCTATATCTATGCTGTAAAGTTTCATATAATTATAATTTATGAGAGTTTCGGACATTACGACCGGGACGAAGTGGAGATTGGACGCGTATATGCGTCGACCTAGTCTATCCTATGGATTTTTTATGTATCTAAGTGGCTTTAAACGTTTATACGTGTTCGTAGTAATTGATTGTGAAGTAAGAGGTAGTGCCTCGCTTCATGCATGCATGTAACCGAATTGAGCCGGTTCGACCGGAGAGGTAGACGCTGTCGTGTTGTGTGTTGAGTTTTCGGCGCTGAGAGGAGGAAGGCGGGCAACACATCTGTATAAACTCTGCGGATATCCTTGGGCATTGATTGTCATGAAAATGGCTCCGGCTGCTCGTTTGCCACCTTACACTATAAAAAAAATCATTAGCTGGTTTGCTTATGAAAAAAAATTGTATCATTTTAATGGATATATTTCGCAAATATAACTTTGTATACAGACGCCTTATATAAATCATTGAAGGATATACATAAAATACGTATCTGTTCACTTTCATCTCTCTCTCGGATCTCATCAAGAGTATACTATCCTTACTAAGCTACTTCAGAGTGCTTCAATGTCACTTTAAGTTACTATCTTGCTAGAATGCGCTAGTCCCCTCGCACCATCGGCAGTTATGCCTGTTTTTTGTATACTTTAAAGGGTAAATTAAATTCTGTAAAAGATTTAATACGGTAAAATCATAAAAAAAATAATTTAACCTTTTTATGAATTAAACAAGATTATGTTTACTAAGCTATTATCCTGGTTTTTTCTGGGCCTGTCAGCGACATTTGCCATCGACTGTACTTAATCATTTTACAAAACGATATAATTGATTCAATCAGATGGAAGCATTAAGCTCGTATTTGATTTAAAACCAGAAAGTGTATCGAATTGAATATTTGAAAAGGAAATAAACAGTTTTGATAAATGGTTTTCAATTGAAATTGGGTGACGTTTGCGTGCGGCGGGGCCTCTGTCAGGCTTTGATAAGGTCAGCTGTCAGCGCCCACATAATACTGGCGGGGATGAACATAGTCGTAATCGGTTTATTGCCTTATTTGGGGTACAATTTGGAGATATTTCATCAAAAACATTAGGTTATACGTCGATCATAAAACAAAAGTATGTCTGCCGCTGTCACTCTCTATACAAATAAATTGATAGAAGTGGGTGTGCTTATATCGAGAAACTGCCTTATCATACTTCGAACAGAGGTTCTTGTATTTTACTTATTAGATATTGATGCTTTTCATACATAGTATAAGAAAATATCTGAATACGTTCCTTTAATACACACCGGATACTTACATATGCTTTTATAAGATAATTTTATAACCCAACAATCTAACATATCATTAAAATAAGAATACACTGTTTACATTGTAGAAATATTTGTAATTATTTAGTAAATACTCGAGATCAACATTAAATTCATATCATAGATGTACTCATAACAATCAGCTTCAAATACTTGTAATCCATGAGAACACATTGTTACAGTAGTTCAATAAGAGGTAGTCCCACGCTGCATGCATGCATGTAGACATATTGGGCCCGCACAAGCGGGGAGTAACACAGTACACGAAACTGGTGTAAAGTGACCTATGTTCTGTCGCATTTCGTGCGGTGTGTATGTAGCTGGTGGAGGAAGGAGGAGGAAAGAGGGAAATGCATCTGGATATCCTCTATGCAGTGTCTATGGGCGTCGATAGTCTTGAAAATGGCTCCCACTGCTTGTTGGCTTTCTTATATCTATTATGAAAATAATATATTTTTTTATACTATTTCCACTTTTTATTAAATAAAATTACATTAATACGAACGGTTTCGATGACTCATCATCAGTTATCGTACTTGAATATGAATTTCCATCAAAAAGTGACAATACATTCTATCAGCTACATTGGTACTATAAACTCAAACCATTATTATTTATTTATATACAGACGATCTTATCGCCATAATTGTAACCTTGTCATGGCAGTATATACCATAGGTAAAGTGAATTATATCGAGTATCATTTTATATCTAGTTTATGATGAATGGACTACAGATCATGGGGAGGAGGCTGGGATCCCATCCAAGGCAATGATCCTGGTTGGAAAATGACACGTTTAGAAAAAATTATACTTTAAACTGCTTACTTCCATTCTTTTTCAGCCACTCTTCGAATTTAATGGTGTTCATTGAAAAATATTCTATATTGTTGTTGGCTGTTACTAATGAGTTAATTTTAGAGTTAGTTCCATGCCGAAGTGCAGCCAAATTGGGCTGGCACATCCGAAGACGTTCCTCTCTTTTGCATGATTCGTCTTAAAAGTGATGGCCAATTTGCTATCTCAATTGTCGCGGTATGTGAGGACCATTGAGAGGGGCGAGGTAAAAGAAGGGCTTCGAATTTGCATATGCCATTGAGCTTCAGTAGTCATCAAATAAATAGTTCTTAATTGCGCGTCCAGGTCCCTATGAAAAAAAAAAACATAAAATAAACATAATAATGCAGTTATTAATCGTCCCATTTGCCAGAATAACGCAACTGGGAAAAGTTGAGTTAATCCAAAACTACGGCGTTTTAACGTAAGCGTTCCGTAAAGCACATAATGTGTTACGTTCTGCAACTTCACTGACGTTTAAATAAAGTGGAATATGAGAGCTGAAACGTATTTTGATATTTAATAATATAAACAGCGTTTCAGATTCAGTGTGCAAGTTTATATCTGTAAATTAGATAGTTCCCGCGGGGCCGATAAAAACGATAAAGAATGAAACACGACTACGGTCCACGGATACAGAATTAGATTTTTAATGCTGGGATTTTGTCAAATTTTAATGTAATTTCGTACTTTGCATTTTCTGCAAAGAGGAAATGCCGCTTGACGAATAGTGTTTTTTTATTGCAAGCGATTATACTAGAGTCATGAGTCAGAGTCAGATCATGTGGTCTTGTTATTCCGTCATAAGATTAGCTTTTTTATTTATAGCATAGGAAACAAACTAGTTGTCGAGACGTATAATGGTAAGAGAAAGCCTTTTCCACTAGTAGAATTACCTGGACTTGTTGAAATATACAATTTTTTTTATCATCGAGGGTAAACGAAAAATCGAAGACCTTTTTTTTTTCTTTTACAGGCAAACATCCACACAAGCAAATTTCCATCTCTCCATCATTCCGCATACGCATCGGATATCACTCGCCGCACGAAATGTGAGACCGTAGCTGTCGTTTCACACCATTTTCCGCTGTAGCTAAAACCTGTTTGATAAAGAGAATTACTTTTAACATTTACTTATAATATTAATTACTTTAACCCGCGATTTCACCGGCCTAAAATCTATCCCAAGGGAATCATTATTTTTTTCGGGATAAAGTATTTTTATGTTATAAAAGTACTGTACTTGTGAGATAGTAGGATTAAAAATATATCAAGTGAAAAATAAATTTAATGAATGTAAGTTAAAACAAACACGAAAATCTAAGCCTTTTAAATATCCATCTAAAGCACGTCGAGTAGACAAAGTGACTCGCGTCCCTAACTAATTCTCCATTCATCACGGGAGCTGCCCTATCTCTGTTTGCATCCTATTAAGACTTGCCCCGCGCAGATAAAGACTCAAAGAAATGCCTATCTCTTCCGTTTACACGTTTGCTTTGCTAACTTTGACTGAGGCGACGGGATTCGTATTTGTATATGTTACGGTTAAATGTGAAATATAATTTTAGAAACTGGCTAGACATTTTTAAGGTTGCTTTTATTAGACTTGAATATACTATTGAACACGGATAAGTGGAATTACAAAGCTTCGAAACAAACTATTGATGCCACTGGCGCTCATAATATAGTGCTTCCGTAAAAAGATAAGTGTTTATAAATAAAAATCCGATCATTTTTATTTAGATAAGAAGTAGTGTCAATGCAAGTTGCAGCGGAATTACTCATATTCGTCGTATTCGTTTCTCATATTCGCATATTTCCAATGCGGACCAATGTCTATATGCTGGCGTATTGAGGACTGGAAAGCTTGTTATTCTTAAGGGAGGTGATAATCACAAAAATCGCCGACGCGACGGTTCGATTGTCCGCAATGCAATGAATAACATTATAGTTGTTAAAAAAATGGTTCGTTTTTAATCTCAGTGGCCAAAATACCTCTGAAATGTGACAGATATATAGATTCTTATAATTTTGGCGTAGGTACTACTATACTGCTTTATTAAATACTCTTGACCATTTATTAAGAAAAATAAATAAAAATATTACGTTTTTAACATCTTCAAATATAATTTTCAATATTATTAAAACATAATTTTAAAATATTATATGTGTGACAATGTACTTAGTCTAGCTACTCGTATAAATAGTGTTACAATTAAAAATAAATATTACATTTGAATTTGGAATCTGTCATGTTTATACGATTGTTCATCGTGTTTCTCATTTTGGCGTTAACATATTTAGTCCGGTCAATTTAAACATAAAAAAGTGGTAAAATAACAAAAATTCCCGGGAAGCCAAATTTTGGTGGAGACCTATAGTTTGCCATTACAAATCAAGTTTTAAAATTCCCCATCGATCCTATGTGTGCTTAAAAAGTTATTCGAGGTCAAAGGTCAAAATTTGAGGTTTTTTGGATTTTTCTTGAAAACGGTAAGTTTTATCAAAAAAAACTTTAAACCAAAGTTGTAGATCTTAAAATTATCTACAAAAATGGTAGTAATGTTTTTTTCCAAACAGTTACCATTCCTGAGATATCGCGATTCTAAGAGTCATATTAAACATGATATGCACATATAAGCCATGTATATATACATATTAGGCACTTAATACAAGTATAAATACTTATTTGTGTCTCTTTTATAGATATTATACTATCCTAAAAACATTTATTCAAATGGTAGCCAGTCCCTAACTGAATTTTCTCTATGCACGGCTTGAAAATCATCGGGCTATTCTATTGTCCGTAGTGTTACAAGGACCGACATCCGCTATGTGAAACATATGACTATTATATGACTTAGAATCGCGATATCTCAGGAACGGTAACTGTTAGTAAAAAATCATTAATGCCATTTTTGTAGGTAATTTTAAGATCTACAACTTTGGTTTGAAGTTTTTTTTTGATAAAACTTACCGTTTTCAAGCAAAATCCAAAAAGCCTCAAATTTAGACCATTGACCTCGAATAACTTTTTAAGCACACATAGGATCGATGGGGACTTTTAAAACTTGATTTGTAATGGCAAACTATAGGTCTCCACCAAAATTTGGCTTTCCGGGAATTTTTGTTAATTCAAATGTCTATATTGACCGGACTAATTGTATAATATTTTGCGATATTAAAATAGAGTGGGGTTATAAAGAGAACAGAATCGCTGTGATTGCATTACACAAAGTAGGTTTTTTTTAATTATGTTATAAGGGGGCAAACGAGCAGTCGGAGCCATTTTTATGACTACCTACGCTCATAGATATCCGCATAGAAGCTATACAGATGCGCTGCCCTCCTTTCTCCTCCCACCTTCACGGGCCACCGGCTACTTACACACCGTACGAAACGCGACAGCACAGCTGTCACTTTACACCGGTCTCGTGTAAGCGAGAGGTACCTCCGCGGTCGTGCCGGCCCAATTCGGCTGCATGCAAGCATGCAGTGTTGTACTACCTCTTCCTAAGCCAAATGCAATTTTTAAAAACACAAACATTTGGTGGTTTTGTGGGGTGTTAGCTATGAAGGAGTGACTCAGCCATATTTTTGTGAAAAAGGTATCAAAACATCGGCACAAGTATATCAAGATACCATTCTTGAGAAGGTAGTTAAGCCCCTTAGTAACACCATGTTCAATAACTAAGTATGGTCCTTCCAGCAAGACTCGGCGCTGGGTCATAAAGCTTGTTCCACGCTGTTCTAGTTGGAAGCGAACGTCTTGGACTACTAGAAGACTGGCCTTCGTCTAGTCCCGATCTTAATCCGCTGGATTATGATTTATGGTCAGTTTTAGAGAGTACAGATTGCTCTAAACGCCATGATAATTTGGAGTCCTTAAAACAATCCATACGATTGGCAGTGAAGAATTTCTGGAAAGAGTGCGTGCTTCGTTTGTTAACTGGCCTCAACGTATAATGGAATGTATTGCAGCCAATGTAGACCACATCAAATAATAAGCTTTATATATTTTTAATTCTTTTATATTTGTGTTTTAAGTTAACACACTGTAACTAGCATACTAAAATGTCATACAAAGTAATGAATAGTATAATTATATACTATGAAATTGTAAAGTATGTCAAAATGTGAATTACTTTGAAAATCCAAAATTCGTGAAATGGTCGTAGCATCGCAGCAGTGTATGTGTGTGCATGATAACGTTGCCTGATTGGTCCATTCGTATGTGGGTGTACGTTACTATTCCTTAATGTAAGTGATGGATCCGCGAGAACGTTTTGTGCAGATGCATACAGCATCATTAGAGAAGCCAGTGGAGAGTGGCAATAAAAGCTGCATTTGTCAATCTGAATATACGGTCAAGAGTTGCATTCATACTGATATTAAACTTTTTATGCCTTTTTCTAGCTTCTTATTTTAAATTCTGGAAATAAGGATTGGCGCCTTTATGATTATATTTAAAATGTAAAGGAAAGTTATTTTTTTATTAATAATTTAGATACATTTTTGTTATATTTGAGTATTTTGATTTAGTAAGAGACTATTGAAGAAGTTAAGAACTTTTTTGGATTTGCAGTAAACGTGCAACACGGTTTCTAATACGAATAAAAAACCGTCCACAATAGATCTTGTGTAATATGTCAGTAATACCTTAACACCCACAAAATAGTTAGACCTACAAAAGTCTAATATTAAAATATCTTATAATTTTGTTAGTAACACGTGCAGATAGTACATTCCACGAAGACACGATATAATATAACGAATTCTTCTAATTATAAGTTTATTATAAATAATATATTCATTATAATACTTGAAACGATTACGCTATATTACACTATAATATTTGTAAATAGTTATTTATGTGTCAAAAACCATAATCATTTTTTTCATGCTATACTATGCATATACTATATATATTTATTAATTTATTTTTTATGTACTTACCTACAGTTTCTTAATAGTAGTTTATGCAACTGTCGTATAATGAAGGGTATTAAAATACGAGTGTGAGTTTCAAAATAGTTAACGAGTGTTTTAATACCCGTGTTATATGCAGTTGCATACACTACTTTTATCTTCACTAATGCAATTAATCAATTAATAAAACATTGCAAAACATGAAATTCAAGCGTGTATTGTCGAACTGGCCGCCATTAAAATCTAACCAATGAGAGCGCAGCTGCAGCGCGCGCAATGCCAATCAGGAGCGAGCGCGCGCTATTAAGGATTTTGACATAAGGCTCTCTCACCACTCACTCTCTCTCTCGCTCTCACACAGTGTTATAATGAGATTTTACGATATCGATTTGGATATTATAACATCATGTCA
>LUGF01004724.1:618978-630089 GCA_001625245.1 Calycopis cecrops
TGATGATAAATTAAGCCTTAACCAACATATCGAAGATATTATTAATAAGTCGTTTAAGATGTATGGTTTTGTTTTAAGATCCACGACCGAATTTAAGAACTCTTCTACGTACATATACCTTTATAAGGCTCTTGTACGATCGCAATTGGAATATGCAGTTCCTATCTGGAAGCCGTTGTACAAAAAATATACTATCGCGATAGAAAGAGTCCAGCAGAAGTTTCTTCGCTCTGTTCAATACAGGTGTCATAAAAACTCTTTATCGTATAATGAACTTTTAGTAAAATACAAATTACATACACTCGAAGCTAGGCGTAATTACCTCGAAGCTAATGTATTGTATGGTATTGTGCATAATGTGTTTGATTGTATCGATTTAACATCGAAATTGTGTTACTCTGTGCCACGTACTATCTTTAAGCGCAGGGTCCGTCCAGGCACACTCTTCTCAACTAATGTTTGCCGCACAAACTCAGGTCTGAGATGTCCTATTCGCCGCATGGTTGATTCTTACAATACCTACTTTATAGACATAGACATATTTGCATGCTCTGGAAATAAATTTAAATGGCTTCTTAAGTCCAAACTCAGTTTATAGTATGTCCAAACTTAGTTTATAGTCACTGTTTTGTAGCAACTATTATTGTTTTCACCGTTTTTTCCCTCTTCTATTTGTCAATGCCGTAATTATAATTATATTACATAATTATTATTTTAAGTATATTTTTGTCAAGTGCAATTGTTAACGAAAAATCTCATCTTACCTGTACTGTAATAGCTAATGTTACTTTGAATTTTGTTCAAAGGTTCTTGGCTCACAAGAACCTTTGAACTGTTTTAACATGTGGATAATGTCGTTGGCGCAACATTGTAACTCTATATTAACTTGTTTAGATATAAGTATATTCTATGTTGTAGCTGTTTGTTATCCCTTAATAAAATAAAATAAAAAATAAAATAAAATTATAAGTCAAGTATTGGAAACATAAGTAGAATGTTACAACATCACTGTAGATAAAACTATTTAATAACTTAAAAATGTCTTAATATAATAATTTTTATTTAGTTTTTATAAGGCAAATATTTTTATTATTTTATTTCCTTTTACTTAGTAATTTCATGTTATTTTTTATAAATATGCCAAACATCCTCTTATTTTGGAAACATGTACCTGATAGGAAGGTTAAAAAGACAATTTATTAGATTTTCTGTATTCAGCAGAATTACGTTACCCACGTAATTCTGCTACTTATGTTTTATCTCTTAAACACACCTATAGTATTTATCTATTGTTGTGAGAGGAAATTAGACGATAGAAAGAAAATATATTGTACAATTAATAAAAAAATAAAAACCTAAATTGTTTTTCTCTACAAATAACAATAAAATGTAATAAATTTTAATAATTACACGATCTTCCTCTTGTTTTTTCATTTTCCATAATTCGAAAGCCTTACTCTAAACGGATTAATTATTTAATTTCCTTTATTATTATCCCACATGTATTACTTGAAAAAAGTAATAATACTCTTATTATCTGCTATAATAAAATTTATTTGCGATATTTTTTCCCGTAAAATGTTTACAAATAAATCATTTAAAATACCTATTATAAATAATTTATAAAAAATATATTTTACTGTCTATATGCACAAAAGTGTAGAATAATTATAAAAATGTAAAAGGGTACGAGATAGCTTTTTATGAATTTGTACTGAACAGAAAATAGGTATTGCAGCAGATATTTTATGCATGAATTTGTTTTAATTGAATGGAATGAAAGAGGTAGTGCCACACTACATGGTTGCATACAGATTGCAACCGAATTGGGCCGGCACGACCGGGGAGGTACCTCTCGCTTACACGAGACTGGCGTGAAGTGACAGCTGTGCTGTCGCGTTTCGTGTGGTGTGTGAGTAGCCGGTGGCACATGGAGGTGAGACGAAAAAGGAGGGCAGCGCATCGGTATAGCCTCTATGCGGATGTCTTTGGGCGTCGGTAGTCATGAAGATGGTTCCTACTATAAAAAAAATTGCAGTATTTCCGTTGCTGCCCTGTACCAGAATCAGGCCAGCACGATCGTGGAGGTACTTGTCACGTATTATCTATGCGTAGAGTATGTGATTTGAAGTTCAGATCACTTCAGTAAGTCGCTGCAGTCAGCGATAACGACTTTGCATCAGCGTCGAAGATCGTTGGTGTTTAGACGTCTATATATATCGTACGTATCTATGTAACGTATATTTGTCCCTTTGTCAGCCAGCAGGACACTATAATATTTGGCTAAATTGTTAGTTTATTGTAAATTGTACTACAATTCACTGTTGTATGTATTTTTGTTTTTAGGTAGGTTTCGTACCTAAAGGGGAAAAGCCGCCAAGTGTCCGTATCCGACTCGCACTTGGCCGATTTTTTAATATTTGAATGATAGTTCAGTTCCTAAATAATTTAAAAAAAATCTTTTACTTATAACTCGCTCGGAACATTAGGCGAATCGTTTGTTATAATTTCATCGAACAACGCGAAATTGAAGTAATCTTTCAATATAATAAATTGAATGTTTCAAAAGTCATTTTAGATTCCACACTATTTCCAGCGAGCGAAAAGCATTAAATGTATGTCGATAGTTCTTTTAAGACTGGGTCACGACTTCGTACCGGTTGGCGATTAGAATCGGCAATTAGGTAACCTATTGTACCTACGTCCCCATGATTCCTTTTACATTTATTCGTCTTTATTTTCATTCCTAAAATATCAAGTTGAAAATTTTACTCGATCATTTAATGGAACACAAATATTTCGATATAATTAGTGTAATTAAAATACTGTTTGGAAAGAAAATCAATAAAGTGTTTAATATCCTTTTATGTATCCCACTAACACAGGGTGTCTTAATGTGGTGTCCCCTGGGGGTCCGTGGCGTGTATGTCAGATATTCGCGGTAGCCCAGTTAAAGCTTAAAATTCTTGTGTAGATACAGTGATTTTTAATATAATACATATTGTTACATGAATAATATTTCTTTCTTCTCTCTCTCTTCATTTCCTAAAATATTCTTTGAGAGGGGTCCACGGAGCTTTTAAATTCAGGAAAGAGGTCCGTGACTGCAAAAAGTATAAGAAGCCCTGTATCACATTTGTCTATTGGATTATTTGGACCTGGTGTCCTGCGCTTTACTGGTAAAAGATAGTGTCATGCTGCACCTCTTGCTTACATAATAATATGGCCACTAAGTGACATCTATTCAATGGCGTTTAGTGTGGTATGCAAGTTTCCTGTGGCCTATTAGAGGTCTTTATCTCAGACTTGTTTATTGTTGACTTTTATTTTCGTTAATAAAATGGTTAAATATAAAAATCTGTCTATTCAAATGTAAAGATGCAAAATAGGATTATGTATTATAATTAACTAAAATATAATTAAATATCCTTCCCCGACAATTGTCTTTATATATATATGTCTTTAGTATTTTAGAAAGGGCCACCCCTTTCTAATCATCAGATCAACCGTTGTCAAGACCTGTTTATTAAATAGAAATATTTCGGATTTCTATCGGTCGCTGAATTTTGTAAGTTCTTTTGCTAATTGGAAATTCAGGTCTTGGTTTCAAAAGTTGTAAAATTAAAATGGTAAGTAGCTATTCGTTTTTTATTTCGTAAATATGACAAAATTAAGTAAATTAAATTACCTATTTACTTCCAACTATAACGTGTAATTTTGTAGTTAAGAACAAAATTCGGGTTAAATAATAAACTAACAGTAATGTATGGTTCCTACTAAAATATGAACATGTAAAACCAACCAGTTATATATTTAGGAAAATTCATAGAATTCAAATTAAATTTGTTATAGTTTAGATAATTTAATACAAAAAAATCTTTGATGATTTGATTTACAAAACAACAACAACAAATCCGCACGCGGGTTCCCTAACGGTGTACATAGCAGACAAAATAATTTATTTGGGAGAAATATAAAAATAGTCGACTGAGTTGGCTCGTAACAACGGTTGACGTAACCTGGCCGAAACGTCGAGCAAAAGGTATTTGTTTTCGCTAATACCTTTCATAAATATTTTATCGTGTTAAAACCAGTAAAATATCTACAAAATGAGTAACAAACGCGAAAGTCTCAAACATATATTAACCTCTTCAAAAAAGAAGAAAACAATTTTCGTATTTTGAAATACTATTTTAATTACTGAACTCCAAAGTTTTTTAATGACTCATTACTATGATAATGAAAATCAAACACACTTTAAAGAATTTTAGATACCGAATTTTAATTTTTTACCGGCAATTAAGTTAATTAATTAGTATGAAAATGTAATACGTAGGTGCAAATTCTGGGTAACGAAATATCAGGACCACATTCGTGGTTGAATTTTGGCTTTCCCATTCACATTGATGGACAGTAGGCAATGTATGTAGAAACTAATTAAGGAAATATCTAAGCGAGAAATATGATATCAGATCATTATTCATGAAATGTAATACGTAGGTGCAAATTCTGTGTAACGAAATATCAGGACCACATTCGTGGTTGATCTATTTCTCTTTCGGGGAAATTTAGCTTTCCCATTCACATTGATGGACAGTAGGTAATGTATGTAGAGACTAATTAAGGAAATATCTAAGCGACAAATATGATATCAGATCATTATTCCGACAAAGCATTTGTTTTGTCCCAGTTTAGGCTGTAATTTAAATGAACCTTTAAAGGTCTTATAATATTATAAGCGACATTATCCTATCATGTGTCAGTAAAGTTATAATAAGTCTTGCATTAATTAGAAAGCTTGTTTAACAATTATGTTTCTGTACCAAGGGTGTAAAACGTACCCCGGTCTTCCTAGAGTAGGGACTTGCGCGCCAAAGCTTCAGTGGTCGCCGTGCTTTCAAGGCGGTGTGACGTGCCGCCGCCGCGTTCTTCCAGTGCAGTGCTACGGTCACGAGTGGTTCTGTGTCAGTGGATTGAGATTGTGTTACCGTGATTAATATTCAACCTTAATTAATTATTAATAACGTTGAAAATTTTGTTGCGCCTCACAGATTTTGACTTCTCGAGTTTTTATTATAAACACAATAGTTATAATGTGAATCGGAATCGAGACGTTTACTATTATTTGTGAGTATTTTATATAAATGTAAGTCAAGTTAATAAATAGAAATTTAGTTCAATTTTAATAATGTCAATTTCTTAGTTATATATCTTGAATTTGAATTATATATCGCCATATCTATACTATTTAAAACATTGTTTTTATTTCTTCCTAATATGAAAAAAAAGGTTTCTGTATTTTTTCATGAAGCATTTCTAAAGATCATAGAACACATGAAAAAAAAATATTTTGAAAAATAAAAGATATAACAAATAAACATTTTCCAATCTAAATTTGAATAAATTATGGTTGCTCATGTTTTGTTAACAATTTACATACTTTTATCTTTGTACAAACAAGTATGGATTCCGATAACCCAAAGGTTACTAGGGTTAGAAGTTGAAATAGCTCGTATATTATGAAAATAAAATTGTTTTCATTTATTGTTCAATTTGGAAAACGCTCGTTTCTTCAAACGGCCGGCTATCATGACCTGTACTACTAAATATATTAAAAGCCTTGGAGCGTACAGTTCGTTGAACCGTAGATGGCCTTACATTTTTCTCAATTTGGAAAAAGAATATGTATAACAATAATATGTTTGTGATAGACATAACCATATCATTTACAAATAATAAACAAACGAATCTCACAATTCCCAAATTGGTTACTCCGTATTTTGCTGCAATTTAACATCACAAGTCTAGCAATGGAGCCACTTAATGAGATCACTAAACGGTGCTAATAAAGAGAAATAAGTATGATACACATAACTTAGACATTCATAAAATAACTGATATTTATAAGTTGGGCTACTATAATGTGTCTAACATGGCTGCATTGCTGTATTCCGTATTCGTGACATAATCTCCCGATTCAATTAAGTAGACAAATAACGAGCTGAACATCAGAATCCTTCCCGAATTATCCGCACTATTGTCGTACAGTTCACGCACTACACGCAATTAACACCGCCTTCAACGTTGAAGGGAGTGTTCAAAGGAGAGTAATTAACAAGCCTGTGTACTCATGCAGACAGCTGTGTCTACTGTACACAGATTCCAGGCTTGATAAGTTCAATTTTTCCCACTTTACATAATGTAAAGCGTGTTGTAAAACGTTTAAGTGGAAAAGTAGTCGTAATAATAAGAATTAGAAAAAAAATATGTTTATAATGAAACTCTTTATTATTAAATAAATATCTAGTTACCTCGTACAGAGACTTCTCTACCATAGAAAATATGAAAGCGTCGTTCAATGTTTCATCACTGATTTCTAAATTTTTATTTGACCTTAGAATCTAATTTCTAAGATAGGTTCTAACCTGTATTGTATGACGAAGATTATTGATATGATTACGACAATTTACGAACAGAGAAGCTAGGTTCAACTATACGTTGTAATATCATCAAATGAAATATATAACGAAGGGAACCCTTCAAACTCGTTATTAAAATCACTGAAGCTGTATATTATTTATTTCCTTTTACAAAAAGATCTTTTGGGTTCTTTGTGATAAATATATGCAGTATAATTTAACAATTTCTTTTAAAAAATATTCTCTTTTAATTTTAAAAATCAATTTAGTTTAAATGTAAAAAATTAAATATGTGAAACGTGCGTATGTCACAAAAACAACTCAAATCAAATTACAAAAATATAAAATTACTTTTGATATATTTATTATTATTATCCCTGAATGGAATGGATGGAAAAAAAAGTTCCTAAAGTTGTCTGAATCACAGATTATGATCAAGGAACCTGAATAAAAAGGCATTTAATTAAAATATTTGTCGAACGTCGAAATGTTAATTTATACAGCGTTATTTCGTATTTTGGTTATATTGGAATTCTGAACACGTAAACTCGACTATGTTAACTCTAGCCTTTTGTGGAGCATGCTAGCGAAATATGGAGGGTAACCAGATATAAATTGTGTGACCTCACCTCCGGCGGTTTAAAGTTGGCTTGTTGGGATCAAGCTGGAATATTTCAGTTTTATGATTTTGGTGTATAATTAAAGTACGCAACGTAGTAACGTTTTATGAACATTCCTATAATTTAAATTAGCTTTGGAACATGTGTCTGTAATATAAAAATAAACAATTTTTTTTAAATATAATTTTCGTATTTCTTTTTTTCGGTTTGGAAAGTTTTTAGGCAATATACCACGATGACTTTACACTCTATTTTAATAATAAAGTGTAAAGTGGAAATGGATTTAGCAATCCGACGTATCTAAAAGGAATCTATTGAAAAAAACTTGTGGAATGAGAGTAGAGTATTCATTAAAACCAGGAACACGTCGATCCCCGCCTAAGTAGGCGCCTAGTTCATAAACAATAGAGAGTCTTTTAAGAGTATGGGGGCTAAAGAGAAATCGGAGCCATTTTCGATACTACCGACGCCTTTTCGCGTAGAGGTTACACAGATGCTCTCCTTCCTCCTCCTCCCTCCATGAGCCACCGTATACTTACACACCGCAAGAAACGCGATAGAGCAGCTGTCACTTTACGTCGGTTTCGTGTTGGCGACCTTCTTGAAGTAGCGTGGCACTACCTCTTACTAATTTATATTACTTTACTATTACAATATCGAAGTGTACCCACCTGATGAGCCAACCGGGCTCTTACAAGCCGAAGTAGACAGCAAAGGCCGGTGTTATGTAAGCGAGAAGTAACTGAACGATTCGAATTTCCGATGGCAATGCACTACCTCTTACATCTATTTGCTGACCCAATTAAACGCTTATATCTAGGTTTATAATAAAACAGTGCTGTCTAGCAGTTATTCTAGTGTTGTTTGTTAGTTGTTTCATAGTGTCATGTTCAATAAAAAGCTGGTGAGAATTGAGCAAGGACTTGATATTTTCATAACGTAACCTTTTATACATTTTTGTGTATAAGCGTTTTTAGGGTTACGTACCTAAAAGGTACGAACACCCTCTTACTAAGCCTCCGCTGTCCGTCCGTCTGTCACCAGGCTGTATCTCATAAACCGTGGTAGCTAGAAGGTTGAAATTTTCACAACTTATGTATTTGCTTTGCCGCTGTAACAACAAATACTAAAAAAAAAACACTTGGGCGGGGTGCCCATACAATAACGGTACGGAACCATTTGTGTGCGAGTCTGACTCGCACTTGGCCAGTTTTTATAAACTCGTTTAGACAGTCTAATATAAAAAAAAACTTTACTTTTAGACAGAATGTCTATAATTACGTTTATTGATATTAATCTAGAATTAAATAGAGATTCGACTTAATTCCAGTTTGTTTAGGTTTAAATTTGTTTTTTTTTTACAGGCCGACAATTGACCACCTGTCGATCGTAGTGTATTAATATTTTAAGAATCATAATGTACGATTATCTATACATATATTAAAACAGTAAAATTCGTGTGTCTGTGTACATTGAATATATTTTCGAAAAACTAATTGAGGGCGATGTTAAAACAGTATAACCACACTTTTCAATGAATTTTATTTTTTTTGGTTTGTCTGTTTGTCCGTTTGTCAGTTGGTCCGGACTAGTCTCCGAAACTACTAGACCGATTCGAATGAAAGTTTTTGTGGTGTATAGATACTAAGCATGGTCAATATCAAAAACACTTTTAACTGCGGTAACATCTCTCATTCGTACGGGAAATCGGAATTTCGGCGCAAACAATAACAAATCGCTTTGATTATAATATTACAACAACAAGTCGAAGGCACCAGCTAGTAGTCAATAAGGACTTGCATGTAGAAACGCCAGTACTTACATATGTAGGTATCTACTATAAACCAAAACGCCGGGATATATATAAACTATAATTAGCAGCTATAACTAGCAATTGGAGCCATTTCCAACGCCCATAAACATCCGCATAAAAGTTATACAGATGCGTCGCCTCCCTTCATAGGCCACAGGCGACATACACACTGCACAAATCGCATATATGTACGAAAAGGTACTGTTAATTGTAATAAACCGCATTGCAGTCCGGTAAATTATATAACTTTAAGGGCCGGTTTTTCAATCGTCAGATAAAAATTAACCCTAGGAATAAATTATACCCATCGCACTTAAACACGAAATAAAAAATGAAACAGAGATAGTTTATTCCCAGGGTTATCTTTTATCTGAGGATTGAAAAATCGACCCTAAATGACATTAGCGAAAACAAAGAAACGTTCGCGTTTTGTATCATTCAGTAACCAAACCGAGGAATCATATTGTTGGTGTTGATGTACGTTCCTTTAGTACGACTAGCTTAGAACATGTACCAAACTCAATTGTATATTGATCACAATTATTCGCTATATGCGGGTATCGTCGGAGATCCAATTATTTCAAGCTGTCTAATTTACTCTCAGTGTTTTTGTTTTAAAATACAGATCTATATTTCTATTATACATTACTATTATTTTATTGTATACGTTATTAAGCCATGACCATTTACGCCAGTATCACGTATGTGAGAGGTACTACCGCGTCGTGCCAACCCAATTGTACTGCAACGAATCGTGGCACTATCTCTAACAATTTACGATGCTTGAGTGGCCCATCCATGAAAGCACATAATTGTACACTCAACTGCTTGCCATGAAAATTTAGGTCTCATTATCAACGAAAACAACAAAGTCTGTGTTGTTAATATGTACGAAAAAGGTAATGTTAAATGTTTAGGTGTGGTCCCGGTAAAAGAAACGAAAATGTACACCTGAATACTGCATTACCGTGGGAAGCGCCAGCTTTGTTTTAAACAGTTTAGTGCTTCTGTCGTGGAAGGCCATAATTATATACATGCATGGAATGTCATGTATTTTGTTTGTTATTCAATCACTTTAAAATTTATATCGATAAAATGTTCTATACAATCTATACAAACACTAGTTGCGCTCCGCGGTTTCACTCACATAAGTTCGGTCCCATGGAAATATCGAGATGATAAATAGATTTTGACCGATTCTTAGAAGTACGCGATATGCACACAAAATTCCATGAGAATATATTAGAACGATATTGTACAAAATTAAACTAAACACAAGCTTTTGAATGCGACTCATGAATCTTTAAAATGTAAAACTATCAGAATGATATTATATTATGCGGATATATCTGAATATATTGTGGTTTATTGCCATATATTTAATAATTAATATACAAGGAAAAAACTATACATTTTTTATTTATCTAGATCGTTCGATTTTATATAAAATTAAAATGGTAAGTACAAATGGATAACTATTACTAGAATCTTACACAACCGAGACACACAACTAATGTATGGATAGGATATCCAAGCGTAGGATCTGATTTCACAGTGATTACGAGGCCTATATGCGGCTTGGAATTGTTCAGACAAGGTTTCGGCCCTCCTAAACTTACAAGAATAACAACGTTGAGGATAATACAAACAAGCGAAGGACGTTAGCTCTGATTCGTAATCTGCCTCGCCAAATAATTTGTTATTTTATAATCGATACTAATTATTTATTTATCAAGATTTTTCTAGTTGTTCATTATATTTAATTTAACGTAATTTATTAACGGTATAATTAAATTCAGCTGCAGTGTCCATCTCTATAGACACGACCCTTGTTCTCAAGATACATGATAGTGCATAAGGGTTTGTGCTAGTACAAAAGATACCTATATCCACTTATTCTTCAGTTCCGATGGGACGGCAATCTGACACGACCGGAGAGAATTTGCTTATCGTGCTCTCCGAAGTACGGAACATGACACAAGGGCTGCAACCCGACTCCGCACTGTTAGTAGCTACATCTTATTAATGGAGAGCTTACGTAAAGTTACAGCTACGACTGTGTTGCTCATGACTGGTCAAATGCCCCAACAAGGATGCAATATAAAAGTTAGCCTAATATTATCCCTTTTTTATCCTTCTCAGAAAGAGATACGAGGGCTGCCTTTTAAGTTTTGTCGTTTGAAATAAGTATAGACAATATTATAGATTATTACCATTTATTGTTTTTCAAAGAATTCTCCGCGATATTTAATACACTTT
>LUGF01004724.1:630786-650401 GCA_001625245.1 Calycopis cecrops
CGATGGGACGGCAATCTGACACGACCGGAGAGAATTTGCTTATCGTGCTCTCCGAAGTACGGAACACGACGAAAGGACTGCAACCTGACTTCGCACTGTTGGTAGCTACATCTTATTAATGGAGAACCTACGTGAAGTTACACCTACGACTGTGTCGCTCATGATTGGCCAAATGCCCCAACAAGGATACAATATAAAAGTTAGCCTAATATTATCCCTTTTTTATCCTTCTCAGAAAGAGATAGTAGCCGCAGTAGACAGGCACTACCAGGGTGGTGTATCTCGCCACAAAGTGCTGACTAAAAAACTGCCGCGTTTCTAGCAGCTTGTAAGTTTGTGGTGACCTAATGGAAGGGATGGCAGAGGAAGGCGACACATTATCATAATCTCTTTGCCCATATTTGGAGGCGTCGGTAATCTGCAATTACTGGCGCCCATATACTATTAAAAAAACTGAATAACCTTGCTTTATTATTGTGTAATTTTTCGCCTGTTAATACTATATCAATTCATCATAGCGATATTCATTATTTTAGATGTAAGCGTTCAATAATGTACTATCGATATTATAACGGGATCAAAAGTTAAGTTTTAACCTCAAAGACGATGAAAATGTGCTATGAAATTTTTATTAGGAGCTAAGCGAAGGAAACAATTTATTATGATCCTTTTTAAACGTGCTCGATATTAACAATGTAAAACGTTTGGAAACGTAGATTAAATTTTAGATGATAGTGTAGTGAAACTGATCAGGGGTAATTTGACTTACGAAATTCTTAGGTTTATGTTATTCAAAATAAAAATTAATTTAACGCGTTATATCTCTGTTTAATATATTTTACCTTCGCCGGTTTTCAAACAATTCATCTTCAAGTTGAAATATGTTCATTAGCTAAGTAGTATGAATAATACGTTCATACTGCTTAGCTAATGAACACACTTAAATTTCTAATGCCTAGGAGGTGAGCGTGAGGATGGAGGGTCTAAAAAGGCGCCATTTTACAGGCCTGTTACTTTTTGTTTAAATATTTATTTTATAGGGGGACAAATAAGCAGTCGGAGCCATTTTCATGACTACCGACGCCAAAATACATCCGCATAGAGGCTATGCCTGTGCGCTGCCCTCCTTTCTCCTTTCACCTCCATGGGCCACCGGCTACTTATACATCGCATGAAACGCGTCAGCATAGTTGTCACTTTTCGCCTGTCTCGTGTAAGTATTATTTATTATCATAGTTTAAACATAAATAAATATTATATTTATATATGCATCTTTACTACCTTTACGCCTCGTCCGATCAATTTTTCATAACTCTCTCGTAAGTTAATGGATGCGTGACGAGAGCGTTATGAAAAGTGTGATCGGGCGATGTGAACGGAAGTTAACAGGGAGATACAAGTTAGTGAAGACAGAAAGAGAGAGAGTTACGTTTCTTATACTATAGGAGTCTGACTCCAGATCAATGCGTGCGCTCATTCTATTTATGTTCGTGTATGTCTTAAGTTGTAGTAGCATAAAAGCCATTGCTGAAAAAACCGAGAGGGAGAAAGTTCACTTTCGTATCAAGGGCAGTCGAAATATATCGGCCGTCCGGCTTTGCGTTCAGATTGTGAACTCTTCGAATGCTATAACGTGGAGCCTTTCGTTATTTTTACGCTAAGTTACTATTTTGACATTGTTACAACGATGATGCTTGTCTCTTCTTAACGTACTCTTCTCGTACTTACGAATTTTTTTATATAAGAATAAGAGGTAAACGGGACATATTCATGACTACCGACGCCACGCGCTGTCCTCTTTCCTACTCCCTTTTTCACGGGACACAGACATGAGTTACTCTTACCTGGAACCTGGAAGTTGCAGTTTATTTGCCACATAAAGTCTCCCTAGGCTACCCGGGACTATAATAGAATCCTGTGAAACTGTTTCTAAATGGGAAAAAATAATCAATCAAAAATTTGTCGCGCTAAAATTCCATTACGCTCGCCCAGCAAACAAGCGCGGCCTTGGAATTCATACTCGTGGAAAAATCAATCATTTCAACTCGGAATTGAAAAAGCGTGACGAAAAAAGTAATACATAATACAGGGTGAAGTGGAGACAATTGCGTTTAGTACTTTTGAGAATCGGGAAGGATCTAACGGGTCTAAACCAAAGGAGCACAGTCCTTAGCTTGGCGCTTTGAAAGGGGAGAGGAAAGAAGGCCAATGAATCTGTGCATATGCGGATATCTATGGGCCCTCTTATACTTAAAAAAAAAGTCCATCTGCTTAGCATCTGGTTATGTGTCAAGGCATTGCTTGTTTCTTACTGTCAGCTGCCTGTACAACTAATCGACTATTTTAGACTATTAGTCACCATAAATGAAAGATGATAATTGGTCGTTAAATTCATAACTTAATAAAATATGTGTTGGCCTCCTCAGGCCAAATGTTGCCTGACAAACGAACTGTGGACTCACCCTAGTCTGTGGGTGCTAATGGGAATTGTTCTACATATGCGTTATTTTTCATCGCCCTACTGGCTACTTAAAATCACACATAACCTACACCTACACTTTTAAGGCAGCATCATGTCCGCGAAAGATAAATTTACTACAAGTTCGATTCGACTGCAACACAGCAGTGGCACTATTGCTTACTGTGATAATTAACAATTACTTTAATCCAATAATTAAATAAAATATTAATTAAATAAAAATGTATATTCATTACTTTACCTAGCTAGCAAAAGGTGCCTCCTGTACCGTTCTAATTCTACTGTATCAGTGATACAACTAGATTTAAATAATTAAAGGTTTTTCAACTTTACCAGGTCGGTTTGTATCGACCTCCGGCCGACCTTGTCGACTTCAAAATAAAATTTAAATCAGAGCGTTTAATTACTCTAACAATGTAATCAACTGGATTTTCGACAAGTTGCGGTAGCTAGTTAGTTCAAAGAGCCCCATTGGGAATATGCTTAGTAAAATTGAAGAACTTTTTAATGGGCCTTTTTTTAATTACCTAATTAGCAAATGTTATGTCGTGTGTAATTAAAAGCATGAAATGCCTCGAAATTATGCCATGAATATCATATGTCCATGGGCAATAATATCAGAATATTCAGAATATAATAGTTATTCGATAGATAAGAGTCGAAGGAGATCAACCATCTTGTCCTTCATCTACAGCGCGTCGGTCCAAATCTATCTACTAAACGATAAAATCTGATGAAGATGTAAATTTGAATCTTGTGTACAATTGGTTCTATTTAATACTTATATTAAAAATATTCTATTTTATACACAACAGGTTACAATTAGTAGGCCTAGCGACGATGACTTCATTTTATTTTTGAAGTCAGCGCTGACTTCACACTGATTATGTTAATGCTTTTTCAGGTCAGCGAAGATTCCTTTGAAATCTGGGGTCAGTTACTGACCTTGTGTAAATCAGGCAAACTTTTCTTTTTGGTAATGTAGCAAGATTATCTACTTACCGCTGCTACGTGCTACACAATCTTGATATAAGCTACGATGCGCTACGCCGTAGCAATACTTATTGTCATAATATTGTCAGCTACGATAATATAATTGTGTGCTCATTTCAATTTTTCTCGAGCACTATTATGTAGACGGTTTTCTCCAATGCATTGATATCTGGTATATTATTAAAAAGTTGGTAGTACAAACTTATTTATCGCCTTCTTTTCTATACACCAGTCATAATTCCAATTAAAAGTTTTCATAGCTTTTAACAAGTTGTATAACAGCCGCGCCTACATTCGCTGCGAGTTTTTCTTGCACATGTTCCGGTTTTGGGGAAGCATGATATGAAATTTACGTGCAGTGTATACCATTTTATTTGTTGTTCCAACTGTTAAAAGAAACATCTATACATTTTGTTGCCTGTGTTTTTATTAATATTTATTGGATTTCTTTTTTTTTGTTTTTATTTAATAGTGTATTTACTTATAAAGAAGTTTATATTATATTATATTTTACAAAGAAGAAAAAGCGTGTCTCAGCTACATTTATAGCCAAATTATTTTATGTTTTTTCATTGATTTTTTTTTAATAGTCAAATAATTATTAATTTTAAAATGTCATTGAATTAAGGTAATAATTACCTTCATAGTTTAGTTCAATAAATACACCTATATATTATTGTGTTTTCTTATCTTATAATTTACATGTTTTATAGCGGCCTAAATATTCAATTTTTGCATTTTTTATTACGATATACAGAAAAAAATAAAATAAACAATATCATAAACTAGTCAAACTTCTAACATTATTATTTTTGGTATTACGCCGTGACTTTGTTTATTTTATTCTACATATAACAATATCCACAATAAAATCAAAAATAACATAATAACCCTATAGCGACATAATTACCTAATTTAATTTTCTGCCACTTTATTCGTGATCTAACAAAGTAATAATGTTTGCATCCAAATTGACCTCGTTCATATAAAAGGACTTATTAAATTGTTACGTTACACAAATGCGACAGAACATGAAGTGGGCGTGTCCGTCGTCAGTCTATCAAACTGTAACCGTTACCTAAATAATGTACGGTTTTATTGCGTAGCCGTAGATGTGTGGTGCATACTACGCAGTCTACGCGTGCGTTGAGGCCTGTTGGCAAGAATGTTCTACGCATCGTGAGGTTCCAGGTTCAATCATCTGGCCTGATAAAAAAATTTGGCCTGATTTGGCATTTTGTTTGGAATCGATTTAATATTTGAAATAAGGACCACGTCATTGGTCATGCATCTTCTTTATCCGATCGTATCCAATCGCAATTAAAGGATAAAGGAACAACGACGCAACTGCAAAACTTGTGTATGTACACATCAGTACGTTAGCCTCTACAAAGTGGCCTTGCCGATATTTCGCTAGAAAGACATTATAAAGTAATAATATCGTCCAAGCCGATTTCGGCTACGGCGGCTGTCTATATAGAGACGAGCCAGATGTGCAGAACATATTATAGTGCGCAAGTGTGCGCGCAGACACAAGTGCACTCTCCATTCCCTCATTCTCATATTCCGATGGGACGGCAATCCGACACGACCGGTGAGAAATCAGGCGCAGGACCGACGGCTTACCGTGCGCTCCGAGGCACGGGGGTGTATCACCGCCAACTTCCTGACTCCGGACTGTTATTAGAAATTGAAAAATCCCAATAACAATTTTTGGTCCGACCCGGGATTCGAACCCAGGACCTCACTGTGGTTGAACACTCGTACCACGAGACCACGATGCAGTCCGTATTAAGTATATAATAATTAAAAATGTAACATTAGCAAACAATGCAGTCTACGTAGCTCCGGCTTCATGAGATATTTATACCCTTTTATTATTACATTGTTATTATTTTTACTATTATTATTATTATACTAAGTACTCCCACAGAAAGAAAATAGCAAATAGAATGCAGACTACTTAGTTACTGCTTCAAAGATAATGCTCTCCGTAGCTACTGCTACGAGTGATGAGCAATTCGTAGAAACTGCTACGTACAATCTGCAATACGTAGATACAGCTATGAAAAAATGCGCTGCTACGTTTGCTCAATTCGGATTGTTGTTTAGCTTCTTCTGCCGTCTTGTATCATTTATAACAATAACTTATAACTAAGAACTGTAAATATATAATATGGATAAATTAAAACTTTATCTTGTTAATTTTACCTACAAATATTGAATATCTAATGTCTAAGTATATTTCCATTAATTATTGGAAAACAAGAAAAAACAGAAAAAATGATTCAGTGAGGACAAAATGGGTAGGAATATTCAAGAGATTTTCAATTTGAGCGACTTAACAGATTTGGCTAAATTCATCACTATACTAAGTGTACGTTTCAAATTTAATAGCTCGATAAGTTCCGACGAGATGTCTGACCACAGAAGCATGGGTATGCTGTGATGCGATAGATTATAGTGACAGATTTTACTGTAGTAGTTAGTATTTTATGAGGAAGTTGATTATGATTAATTTTAATTATAGCTAAACTTATTTAAAACACAATAATTTAATTTATTTAACAGCAATATACAAGTGTATATAACATACAATTATTTTTATGTTAGCAAAGTAAGATTGATGCACACGTGTTGTGTAACGAAATAAATTCCATAAAAAGTCTCCCGTAAATTGCCATTTAAACGAAGGAACGGTTGTGACTTTAAATTTTTAAGCACTTGGCAGGCTCACACAATCTGTCCACGACTTTACAGACAAAGAGCTCCAGATGATTTATGCGCAAGCCCACCCCACTAATTATCGCTAAACATCTACCCGTAACGGCCCCTTTTATACTCCGGCCAACTGTCAAACTCTCGGTTTATTCAAGACCCCGTATAAATTTTATGCTCGCCCGCTTTTTTGACGTTAGAAACCCTAAAAGGAGGTATTCCTTGTATAAACAAATAAAAGTGAAGATATGTTTGTATAAAATATCAAAAGGTATACTCAGTTAATGCTATACTAGCTGCGCCCTACAACTTCTCCCTATTCAAGGAAATCGTTATTTTTTTGAGAATATATATTTAAGTGTGTATTTAATACAATTCGAGATTGTAAATTATATATGTATCAAATTTCAACCAAATGCATAGTTTTTACCTGAAAGAAGAATAGACATACATCCAATTAGTAGTAGTAGCCATAGTTCCTGTAGTATTAGTATAAGTTTGGTGCAGTAACAATAGAAAAAAATGTTTCAGATATTTTTTGTTGATTTTTAAAATTCGTTCAAAGAGAATTACGAATTACGACGATGGGCAGCTGTTGTTAAAAAACAATTGAATAAATCGAAAATTTTGTTATAGCGCCATTCGGTTGTCGACTTAGTAGTTACTCGACGTGATTTTTCGATTTATCGAATAACAATCGACGCGCAGCTAAGTGCGTGATGCAATCGTACGCGGCCCGCGAACAGTGCAGCGGTTCGATAATTCGATTGTCGCGTCGATTTAGTAGTGGGGCTGTCCTTGCCACGATTGTTCGAATAACAATCGAAGCGCTAGTTATGAAGCGCGTGACGAATTCGTACGCGGCCCGCGGGCTGCGGTTCGATTATTCGATTGTAGCGTCGATTTAGTAGTACTCACCGCGATAAATTCGAGCAATAATCGACGTGCTACTAAGTTATAAAGTTACAGAACAAGGTAGTAGTTAAAGTTAATACGAGTACCTTGTCAGTCACAATTGCCCGCTGAACTTTTCCTCTTGCTCATTGGTCGATAACAATCGAATAACGTCGATTGTTATCGACTAAACGGAACAATCGATTAATTCGATAAATTTCAGTAGTAATCGCCCATCGCTACCACGAATATTGTATTTATGTATATGTTACCGGAAATGTATAAAATCTAGGACAATTATGAGGTCAAGCACTTATAAAATTAAAAATAAAAATAAAATTATCAAAAAAAAAATATATATATAGTATTTATTTTATATTGCAATAAATGATAGAATTCCAGTAAGCGAGAATTTTATTTATTTTTTTAATACAATTTTTGAGGAACATTCTGGGGGTAACTAACTACGAAAAATTTATTCAACGACCACCTGTGTCCTACGCAAATAAAAGTTTTCGTATCGCGATTTTTCAGCAGTTTTATGAGTATTTACAAGTAAAATCCAAATTTTACTGTATAATCATAAAGTTAGAGTATAATTTATTCATAATACAAAAGTATTGAAAGTTTTCAGTTTGATTATACATAGATCAATCATTTATTTAAGTAACAAAGGAATTTCAGTTATAAATGATTGTGGCTTTAGCTAATTGCGTTATGTTTTGGATAAATATTATTCTTTACAATTAAGATTTGTTGTGCTTAGTTCGTTTGTTATTTACGTTAAGGATGTTCTTGTTCGCGCCTACATTTTGTTGCAATGTATTGTTTGTTTATTTATAATTACATTCATGACTAGCATCGCCCCATGCCGTCACCCGCGTGAACTGTATGCTTGTCTTATTAATCATAGTTTGATGATGTACCCTTTTTCAATAAGTAGTCTATAAAAAGTATTATTCAAATCGGAGCAGAAACCCCTGTCAAAGAAACAAACTCTTCGACTGCAGTGTAGTTTTTAGTGACCACTAAATTAATATTTTGAATAGCTTTTAAAATATTTTTTCAAAATAAAAGAGGATCACAATATAACAATTGTTTCAAAACGTTTTTATATTTTGAACAATGTCAGAAGATAAGTGCAAAGGCTCGCGGAAAATTCAAACGGGAATTAACCTGGTTGGCCTAGCCATCGTACTGTAGCCCGATGGATTTTATTATACCCATGAATAAATTTTGCCTCTGGGACTGCATCGTACCTCGTAAATAATATGGACGGGGAAAACCACTACATATACTACGAAAGCTTATAATGTGGTACGAAAATATCCGCTGTACGAAATTTTCGATGGATTATGAGCAACGTAATATCATCGAGTTTCTTAGAATACTTTTACATAGTTTCAAAGAGTGACCGCTCTCATAATCTTTGATGGCATCGTATCCCAATTGTTTTCCTTTTTATAAGCAGTATCTTGAATATTTCGTTCATAAAACTTACATTTATACTCATGTTTACGAGCTCATAACCTGAATGGACTTCCATAAAAATAAAATTCTCCTTTGAAATATTAAAAAGAATTAAAATCTTTTTGAAGAATTTTTTGGAGTAACAGTCGAGCCATTTATCGATCTTACGGAATCAGCGAACATAGTAAATATTACTTATTAGAAATTCCTTGAAACAAATATAGAAATTGTATACGTATCATATGAAATGAAATGCTTTTATTGAAAATTGTTAACGTGACTAAACAACTTATTTCAATAAGTACGTATTTGACAAACATCAATAGGTAGATATTAAATCTGCAAAATATTGTAGTATATTATGCTAATATAAAGAACATTTTTTCTCTGAAATATCCACTTTTGTACTCTCTGCCTACTTCGTTAGGGATCTGGCGTGAAGATGTATTATTTTTTAAATCTACTAAGTGAGTCGCTAACAGATAGCGTCCGATTCACAGAGGCCATTAAGACGGGGTTGTACCACTTGCCGCTTAGTAGTGAAAATATGGGGAGTCTGACGGTATGCTATCTGAATCCAAGGATTGTATAATTAAGAATAACAAGTATTATCTCAACGGTTTCGTAAGATTATTTTAGTAAGATGCAGCGACCTCGGAGGTACATTTTGTTTTTCAGACAATGGCCGCAAAGTATGTATTCACGTGTCATCATATATGTGTAATTCTGTATTGTTTATTCGTGTGGTCAGTGATTTTCCAGTAGCCTATTGGAAGGGAATCATGCAAATGACTATGAACTTTATACATTTATACATACTGCATAAAAATAAAGTTAAATGTAAAAAAAAGAAAGCGTATTTTGCAAAGAGTAGCGAAGAAAATTCTTATATAAAACAATTATGTATTTTATAAATATATTTTTTTGAGTGAATAATCAATTTTTGAAATAAATATAATAATATTTATATTCTTAGTAATGAAGAAAATCATAAATAATATATTATAATATGAGCTACTATAAAAGGCTTAACTTATTTGGGCAACAACTCGCACAAAAATATGACGAGTTCAAAAATATACAATATTTTATTTTACATATAAGTCGTCGAGCAAAAACATTTTTACAGACATGATTATAATCACGCAGTAATATTTCATATTTTAATTTATTCAAAACCGAATTTAAGACCTACGCAAACGAGTTTCTCTGCAAAGGCTACACTAGAATAATATTTTCCCTCGCGGCCTTTTCAGGGGTCGCAAATAAATCAGGCCCAAGACCTCTGCGGTTATAAGGCTATTTTTTGTCTCTCGCCCATTACCAATTTAATACGCAGGTGTTTTACGCTATTTCCTGATTCAACACACCTCCGCAATTACTTTAACTATACGTTTGTTGTATGAACCTCGTATCACAATTTTAATCAAACACAATATTACTTATTTAATGGTAGGATATAAATCTTTTTTTCATCTAGTTAATAACTAAACTTTGTCTTCCTAAGCTAGATCGATGCGATGCGAAAGCAGGAACCAATAATAGTTCATGATGATAAAATAAAAGCACGACAACAAGGTAATGATCGGACTGGTGACCAGCGTTTTAATAAAAAGCAACGTGGATTTTTCCTATCAAAGCGACAGCCACAGGCACAGATATGCTTTCAGTTTTTGTGTGGTTTGTGAGTTTGTAGTGCCCGTTGCTCTGTACGTACTGCTTGAACCTGTATTTAACTTTGCATAACAATTCTGCCGATATTTGTGGATGTCGGACACAACAAGATTGACTGCTTATTTGACACCTTAGATAATAAAAAGGGTAGATTTTTCACTTGGTTATTTGTGTTGTATCCGCTTTGTCAGAAATGTAACACGTCTGCTTAATCTGTGGTGTTACGTCTTATTAGTTCTATAGTTATGAGGTAAGCATATTAAAGCATAAACAAAACTCTTAAAGATTTAATAAAAGGAGAGCGAGAAATGATAAAGTTTATTTGTAGTTAACTTGGCACTATAAAGCCAGAAAGTTTGCTTTGTCACTTGATTTTGTAGAAAATTTTGATTTAGAATACTACTAGAGTACTCTGAAATGGCAGGAGATATATAACTGATGTTAGCAACATTATTCAGAATAGTCTGGTAAAGGATTTGTACAAATAAAAACGTGTGCCAAGTACGGCTAGTAAATATATGAAACTAAAAAGGTGACGAGAAGAAAATGTCTACATTGAGCAAATATTACAATGAAAAGGTAATAAATAGCTTTAAGACATTGATAAGAGATTTCTCAGTAGTAGTTTCTCAACTTTCACGGCATCTGAGTCCTTGAACTCATCCGGTAGTTGGCCACATTTCAAGAAAACAGAGCTTCCAGAGAGAGCCAGCAGAGATGTTTGGTTTTTTCACAGGCAGGATTCGTAATGAAGTCATACAAGTAACTGATAGTACGCGATGCTAACTAAAGCGGAACTGGATTTGTTTCTCACTCGAAGTTTTGATTGACCATTAACAAGGTGAAAGGCAATCTTAGCACAGTCACTGGTGCATGATTGACGTCAGTAGGAAATTAAGTATATACAAAATAGAACTGACGATAATGATAAAAATACTAACGCCTAATTCAAATATTTATACTGTAATTTGTCGAATTACTCTTTTTGAATTAAAAATCTAATAAAAGTCTCCTTTTTAAATTGTGGAAACATTTCTTACTTTATCAAGCTTTGTCAAAGCAAAGTAACTTTCAATTATAATGTAACTTTAGCTTTGTCAATTGTAGACATAACTTGATGGTTTTGCATTTCTTGGTTTTTATAATAATAGCAACGCAGACAAAGATTTACTTTGCTTATTACCATATTTATATTAAAGAAATTGTGGAAAGAAAAAATTATTGAAGGATTCATTTTTTGAAATATACATTTCTACTAAATCAATTTGGTTTTTATTATACTTGGGCTATGATTTTTTTAATATTATATTATATTATTGCTTTATAAATATGAATCATAATATTTTTTTTCAAGTTTACAAGTTTTAAATGGTTCTTAAAAAGAAGTTTACATGCACACAGCTACCACTAAAATCGCAAACTGTCTCTTTGTCTAGCGATAACCGTTTTAATCTGATGTGACGTGTGATGTGTCCTGATTTCGAGACTCAGGTGCGCAAAAAACTGATCCAACATCTATTAACAATCAGAAGTCGGTAAATTAGCGGCTTTACAACCCCTTGCTTTAAAGAGCATGCACCAAAACCTTCGACTCTGGACTGGACCCGACTTCTCTGTATTCTGTAATCATGTGTTCTCTGCCGTCACATGAAAATAAGGATCAGGGAGGGCTAGGCTAGGCTAGGTATGTCCGTACTATTATATTTGCTGTGCCGGTGGCTAGTGTAAAAAAAGACCTCCATAGTCGCAATTCGACGAGAAAAAAATAAATTAAGGTAATAACCAACATCCCACCACAAGTGCGAAAGTTTGGATGGATAGATTGACTGATGTTTGTTACTCAATCACATCAAAAGTACTGCATGGATTTTGATAAACTGTTTAAATTTGTAGCACTCTATAAGATAAACATATAACGGCGTAAATGATAATAATTTTAATAACTACTGCTACTAACATTAGATAATAGAAACTGTAACTAACAATCTATGGATCACTAAATCTGAAATAAACTTTTATTTATTTATTTATTTATTTATATAAACTGCAGAAATTCTTTTATCTCCTTCTATCTTGTCTGTGTCCACGTGAGGTCCTGCTCCTGACCGTTTAGTTTACTGAAGTTAGTATATAAATTGTTAGTAAGTACATAAATGGTACCTAATGAAAGTGCTTCTTATAAACCAACTTCTTCAGAAGGAGGGTAATGTTTTTGTAATTAAATAAACATTCCGATTTGCAAAACCATTTTAGTGTCTGACAGCAACATTTATTATTAAAATTATAAACAGAGTACGCGGGTGAAACCAAGAAATATTGCTACATTAAATACAATGTTATATGTATGTCTTTTATTTCTTTACACATAAATTAGTGAATGGATTCATTATCATTATAAGTTGAGTATAAACCGGCATGGTTTTGTTGCGACGCCTAAACACAAACGCATAATTATATAATAACAAATTTAAACAAAAATTACTTTTGTACACCAATTGTCTATTTCCTAGAATTTTGTATATACATTAAAGAATAAATGGCCCGGCAAGCCCGTGAAACGTAGAGGGCTGTCCATTTATACAGCGAACTAACAGTCTGTGTCAGTTGTTATTTCTATCGAATGATTATTTGAATGCTATCAGCGCCCCCCAATTTACTTCCATACGCAACTATAACGAATACATTTTATTATATTGCACAAGACCAGCCAATAAAAGTGAGCTTTATCTAACAAGTATTCCAATGTTTTTCCATTGTTTACTAACATTGCAATTTTCCGTTGACCCCTTAAAAAGGTATGATTTAAAGATGTACTGAAAGAAGTAACTTCTATACAAGTTCAAAGGATAAGCTTGTGCCCATGGCCCGGGCACATGACGTCACACCGACGAAGAGTGAAGCAGTATTGTTTTTAAGTGTAAGCAGCGAACGAGCAGTCAGATCCGCAAATTGTTACGCATACTCGTTGGTCTTCTTTTCTTCATTCAATGGACCATAAGACATTTACATTCGAAACGAAACGTGACTGCATATTACATTGCGTTCATATCGTGAGTTTTATTTAGCTGCGGTTCAGCATTGCACTAACCTTTAAAACCTTAACCCCTGGGGTTACAGATGTCTGTGGGCTTCGGAAATCACCTTGAACTCGGTGACTCGATTGCTCGTTTGCCCCAAAAAAACCCCTGGTAGTAGCTAGAAGTAGTAATCATACCACTGACGACCTTTGGCACGTGCATCGAAGTGTCGTTGCGACGTCCGCCCTAGAATGGGGTGAAGGAAAACGAGGGACAGGTAGTGGACAAAAGAATATGTAGTGTGCGAAGCGTGCGCACCTGAAGGGAATACCAACCCTATGACAGTAGGGTGCGCACATCCGCGATTCGGTTCGTATAATCGTAAGGTTGAAAGGGCCATGGGATAGTGGAGGGTCCTGCTCGTTTGCCCCCTGTAGTACGAAAAAGCCTTCGGTTTGGTTCTATTTCTGCTACGTTTTGAGTCAACAACTGATAAAGCCAACAACAACTGTAAATCCTCTGGTTCACTTCTTGTCATTAGGTAAACGAAAGTTTGCTTTTTTATGGTATTGTAGGGCAAACGAGCAGTCGGAACTATTTTCATTACTCTCACGCCCCATAGACATCGTTGCCCTCCTTCCTCCGGCCGCATGCATGCATGGAGTGTGGCACTACCATTTACTAAGCCTACTTTGGCCTTCTGCGCATAAAACGTATAATTAGCGGTTTCGTCTCCTCATAAATATAAAATTATTAGTTGCATTCATGCATTTATTATTATAAACGACGATACAAGGATGTTTAAAGTTCATTAATAATTTAATACCGATAGACAAGGTACACACGTTCAGCCATTCGATATTCATGCTGTGAACATTTTGTTGCATGAAATTCTGGAATTAATTTTCAAAGTAACATCGATATTGTTAGTCCCATCGACCTCGTAATGATGTCATATTTCAACCCAGAGCATATTGTAAAGTATAGTAATACCTCAACTTGCGCTACCCCAACTTACGCGGTTTTTAAACACCACTTCTTTAACTAATTAAACGACTTATTAATTAGATTTTTTAAGCTTTCTTCGTCTAAATAATTAATATCTACTATGATCAAAATTTACTATAAAAACATTCGATACCAATTGAAAAGTTTATATTATTACGCTCATTCGACTTACGCCGTTATGGAACGGGCCCACCTACCGCGTAACTAAACCTACTTTATTTTTAAAGCATAGTCGGACAAACAAGTAATCGGAGCCGTTTAGTGACTGTGGACTACTAGCTCGGATAGTTATTATGTGCATCCGTAGCCCTTGTCCGCCACATTCCGCCCAACGGTTCACTTATTGAAATAGAAAATCAGCACACTGTCATTAAGAACAGTATGTTGATAGCGTACGATTGTGATTTGCCAAGATATATCTTCCTTTAGAGAGAACAATAATATTTAACTTACTTCTTTAGCTTTTTAGGATAACCGCTACAGTTAGTAGGTATAACTTATTAAGAACGATCCAAGCGCGCGCCGTCTAAGTTTTGTAAGAAAAGTTTGCTAACAAACCGAAAGTAGCCGTGTCACGCAGTGTTTATGTATCATTAGAACTTTCTGTAAGCCGCGTGTTCTTTTTTATTTTCATTATCATCAACTTTATACCTATATACTTACTCATAAAAAATTAATATGGACATAATCCTTAAGGTTATCAGATAATCAATGGTAATATGGAAGGATGCGGGTACCGGGAAGACAAAAGCTGATATGTTGCTTTTTCCTTCTTCCCCTTTCATGGGCCACCGGAAACTTAAACACCGCAAAAAACGTAACAGAACATCTATCACTTTATAGCAGTACCGTGTGAGCAAGGCATACCGACCCAGTCGCGGAACAATGCAGCAAGGCTACCTCTTACTAAACCTTCTTGTGCCTAACAAACATCACAAAACGCGACAGCACAGCTTCACACCAATGTTACGTGAACGTGATGTAAATGTGGCATTAAATTCTGTAACATTAATTTTTGTTTGCTTTTAAGTTGAAACCAGCAACGCTTTTCTTTGTACATATTTTATTGAGAGTACATTGTACTGAGCAGGTGGACTAAATTATAGTAAGTGGACGAATTTCTCATGAGTCATACAAAGTAAGTTCACAAATATATTATTCATGCATCAACTTTACTAGCAAGGTGCTATGGTTATTAAAAGTGTAACACATACCTAACATGTAATTTAGATAAGAGGTAGCGCCATACTGAAATGTATGGGCTAGTACTACCGGGATGGTACGTCTCGCCTGCGCTACCTCGTGGTCTAGTGGTAAGCGTGTTTAACCACAGACGGGAGATCCTGGGTTCGAATACCGGGTCGGACCAAAAATTGTTATTGGGATTTTTCAATTTCTAATAACAGTCCGGAGTCACGAAGTTGGCGGTGATACACCCCCGTGCCTCGTAGAGCACGTTAAGCCGTCGGTCCTGCACCTGATTTCTCACCGGTCGTGTCGGATTGCCGTCCCATCGGAATATGAGAGTGAGGGAATAGAGAGTGCACTTGTGTCTGCGCGCACACTTGTACACTATAATATATCCTGCGCATCTGGCTCGTCTCTATAGAGAGGGCCGCCGTAGCCGAAATCGGCTAGGAGGATATTATTATTATTATTATTATTATATACTACGGTAAGGGATGGTTATGCTGTCACGTTTCGTATGGCTAGTGATTATCCGGTGGCCCATTGGAAGGGAGGAAGAAGTAGGGGAATACAGGCTTACAGTTAAGCGGATCTTTACGGGCGTCGATGTTCCATAAAAGGTTCCGTTTGCTAATTTGCAAGTACTACTACTACTACTAGTTTTAATTAAACTACATATTGAATATTTTAAAATGTAGTTTTTGAATAATAAATATAGAGCCGTTGTTAATTTTTTGAAGGTTTCACTTGAAAATAATTGACGTGAACACTCACTAAAACCTCGCAATAACACAATAACAATAAGCCCCATCCTACGTCAAGATCCGTGCGATGAGGTCAGGTTTCCACCGTCACCCGTGGACTTAGTACTCACTATGATATACTTATACATGAAATAAAGGAACGTCTACATCATTGCCTATCATTTACCGTGGAACAATAATATTAAGCTATAGTTATTAACGTCATACCTTAATATACGTTGTGTAACTTCTAATATCGTCAAACCGTCCTAATCCTGTTAGGTTTGTGGTTTTGTTACAAAATCTCTTCTACAGAGTAAGTATTGGATTATCGATTGAGTGGCAATATGACGAATATTTATGAAATCTTATCATAATAAATTCTTCTGATAAAAGAACATAATTCTTAATCCGCACAGCTTCAGCCGAGTTGTCGAGTTTGCACCCTAAGAATATAAAATATACAATATATTAGAAAAGAAAAGAACATAAAAACAGGAGAATAAGTGTGTATTTATAAAATAAATGAAACAAAACATAACTGTATAGACACAAATTGATCCGCAAATATTCTTTATAGCATAAAAATTACACACACTTGTAAAAAAGGCACATCGAGACGGATAAAACAAATTGCATTTTGTTCCTTAAAATAAACAGTCTCTCACAGCCAGCGAGAGAATAAACATTGCGTCTCGTGCTATTGAAAACCTATATTTATCTTTAACTCTTCTTCCGTAGGAAATGAGAAAAATTTATAAATAAGTGAATATTCAATTTCACCGAGACATTTCTCTGTTAGTTACAAGAAGCTTTAACGTGTATGACGTTCCGCCCGGTTGCTAACATGTACAAGGAATTCTTCATAAGAAATATTCACATTTAATTATTATGTTGCGACATATACAGTGTGAGAACTACTATTTAAAGAGGAGCGGAACGGAACATACATCCCTTCACATTCGCATTGTATATCTGTGTATATATATCCCGACAGTAGGATGCAGCCTCTTTGTATTTTTAGGTTTAAAACATGAAACACAAAAAATTTCAATGTTGTCGAAAAAATTTATATGTGATTTTATAGCTGGCACATGAAATTTTGGTTTTGGTGTGTATTATTCGAAATTTGAATTTAGAATGAAAATTACAGAACAAATGGCGAACTCGGTCATTTATATGAAAAAAAAGAGCGTAGAAAGTTTTGTAGAGGCAAAACTATTCAATATTTTTTCAATTTATCGTTTTTTTTTAAACAATATTTATCCTCGTACTTGAAGCTTAAAAGAAATTGCTTTTTCAGTTAATAATATGGCACGAAGTGTGTATTACTAAGTAATATAATGATAGTTTAGTTTTCATGAGAGTGTGAAGTATTTCGCTTAGCTAGTGAACAAGTGACATCATATGTTCCAGGTATAATATGTGCACTTAGCACATATTATACCTGTACATTCTAGCTGCAGTTGGCTTGCGCAGGGGTCTACTTTTCCAGTAAATACAAACGTGAACCTGAAATATTTGCCGTCGTGTAGTTTGCTTAGTGAAAGTTGAAAGACCCGACGGGTATTCACTACAATTTTAATAGAAACTGTGATTTGAATGTTTAAAATTAAATGTAATATACTGTCTGTTTTATCATATCTCATTATTCTGTATTGAGTGCAGTAAATACTTCTCTTACAGGTTAGAAGAGACAGAGATAAGACAACGGAAATAAATTTATATTTTTTCTCGATTAAAGATTTTATTTATATGATGATATGATAATGAACATGATACATAGATAAAGTTCTATGATTTCATCGGGACTAGATTCGGAGCCACTGGCGCCGCGTGCGCGGCGTACCACTTCGACAATCGGTCATCAAAGTCAAAGTATAAATAGGCAGGGGTGTGGTCGCCTAGGGTACATATAATCCCATTTATTTCTTGAAAATATGTGTTAAGCTAAAACACACACATTTTTAAGCTGAAATAGATTTATATTTAGAGTACAATTAGGTAAACGATGCTTATTACTTGTATAGAAAAATATCGATTTGTTTTTAATATAATATGTATATTAGTTTTGTAAAAATATATTTTTTTAAACGTACTTATTTTGAAATAACAAATAGACAACATTTTCACAAGTTTATTCACATGCATGAATTCAATCATATCTATACGGCACTAAAACTGTTTTATAGTGTAAGCTAATAAATTTAATAAATTTGTGTATATTGTAGTACAATACCTTTTACTACACGTTTTAAAAAGCACCCAATTTGGAATAATTAAAAATGGTGGAAATAAATTTAAAAGGTCTATTGTTCGGAGACAACAAAATTCTGTGCTGGAAACCGAATTTACTTCGTTTTTATTTTTCCATAGTTTTGATAGTACGAAGGCAAAAATCGAACATGCTTCGTAAGACTTATACTGGATTTTTACTGCCTAGATTCTGACGGCTTAGTTTCGTATTCCGTGTTTGTTTTGCTCTAAAGGTTAAACAGAACATTTATAGGGTTTATTTGGTGTCTGTCTGTCCATGTAGCTAACATCCATGGGGTACTTTTCGTTTACTTAATGTTACCTACGTTAAGTAAAAGCTTAGAATAAAATATATAAAGATATAAATCTTAAAATTGATGATTGATGATTGTATCATTGAAGATACATTTACAAACATATTCTTGTAGTTTGCTTCACAAAAATGTTTACGATTTAAATCTACACATATAAGTTTGTCAAAGTAAGTTTTAATAGTTGTACCTCCCATTTCCACGGAACACTCGGTGCGCGAGTCCGAGTCATACTCCACCTGTGTTTATTTTGTGCATTAGTACAATTTCAACTTTTGATATCTATCAGTCCGCGTAAAGTACGTACCTAGAGGTTGTAATGATGCGTTGCAATATTTTCTTATCGTCGATGTATCATCGGAATCTTATAATCTACATGAAACGCCATAGCACACCCAATACTTTCTCTTTCTATTCTATTTCTAGGCTGTTGTTTCTAATAGGTTCCCAGGCTTTTCTCGTTAGATATTTCTAAACTATTTACTAATAAATTTATTAAAATATTACCAAGTATATTGATTAATATCATTAACATAATATCATATCATTGATTTGTATCTTGCTGTTGTATATTAAACTATCCTTATTATTTAATATTCATAAGCTTTTATTTGAAATTTTAAACCCATCATGGAAGCCCTAAGATGCGAGTATTAGATTTCAAAGGCTACATTTAGTTCTAGATAAATATAAAATTGTAAAGTAAGCTTATAAAAAGCTCCGGTCGTCAATAAAAGCTTAGCTCATAAAACATTATTAATATATATTTCTTGGGCTAAAAATAAACACGTTTCCATTAAACAAAAATATTACTTAACGAAGAAGCTAAATAAGTTTTTAATACTCGTAATATTAAGTAATAAT